>SJYT01002523.1:29339-67320 GCA_006410635.1 Cephalophus harveyi | reverse complement strand
ACAGAACAATATTGAAAAAGAAGCAAAATCAGAGGATTTATACTACTTGATTTCAAAACTTATAAAGCTAAAGTAATGAAGGTATGATACCAACATAAAGATAAACATAGATCAATGGAACAGAATAGGAATTCAGAACTGTCCTACACATATATAATCAATTTACTTTTTTTTTTTAACAAAGGTGTTAAAGCAATTCAATGATGAAATTAATCTTTTCAACAATGATGCTAGAACAATTAAATGTGTGTGTGTGCTCAATCACTTAGCTATGTCTGACTCTTTGTGAGCCCGTGAATTGTAGCATACCAGGCTTCCCTGTCCTTCACCGTATCCCAGAGCTTGCTCAAACTCACATCCACTGAATCAGTGGTGCCATCCAGCCATCTCGTCCTCTGTCACCCCTTTCTCCTCCCGCCTTCAATCTTTCCCAGCATTGAGTCTTTTCCATTGATTCAGCTCTTCGCATCAGGTGGCCAAAGTATTGGAGCTTCAGCTTCAGCATCAGTCCTTCCAGTGAATATTTAGGGTGATTTCTTTTAGGATGACTGGTGTGATCTCCTTGCTGTCCAAGGGACTCTCGAGAATCTTCTCCAGCACCACAGTTCACAAGCATTGATTCTTTGGCACTCAGCCTTTTTTACTGTCTAGCTCTCCCATCCATATATGGCTACTGGAAAATTCATAGCTTTGACTATATGGACCTTTGTTGGCAAAGTAATGTCTCTGCTTTTTAATACGCTGTCTAGGTTGGTTGCAGCTTTTCTTCCAAGGAGCAAATGTCTTTTAATTTCATGCCTGCAGTCACCATCTGCAGTGATTTTGGAGCCCAAGAAAAGAAGGTCTGTCACTGTTTCCATTGTTTCCCCATCTATTTGCCATTAAGTGATGGGCCCAGATGCCATGACCTTAGTTTTCTGAATGTTCCATTTTAAGCCAGCTTTTTCACTCACCTCTTTCTCTCTCACTAAGAGGCTCTTTAGTTCCTCTCTGCTTTCTGCCATAAGGGTGGTGTCATCTGCATATCAGAGGTTATTGATATTTCTCCCCACAATCTTGATTCCAGCTTGTGCTTTATCCAGTTGGGCATTTTGCATGATGTACTCTGCATATGAGTTAAATAAGCAGGATGACAATATATGACCCTGAAGTACTGCTTTCCCAATTTTGAACCAATCTGTTGTTCCACATTCGGTTCTAAGTGTTGCTTCGTGACCTGCATACAGGTTTCTCAGGAGGCAAGTAAGGTGGTCTGGTATTCTGATCTCTTTAAGAATTTTCCAGTTCATTGTAATCTACACAGTCAAAGACTGTAGTATAGTTAATGAAGCAGAACACACTCACTAGAATGGCTGAAGTAAACGCTAATCATACCATATGTTGCTGAGATTGTAAAACAAGTAGAACTCTCTCTTTCACTATTGATGGGAATGGAAATTAGGACAATAGTTTAGCAGTGTCTTAAAAGGTTAAACCTAACACATACTATATGTGTTCTACAGTTATTCTACTTCTAGCTATTTACCCAAGAGAAATAAAAGCTTTTCTGTACCCAAGACTTGTACATAAATATTCATAGCAGCTTTGTTTGTAATACTCCAAAGCTAGACTAGAAACAACTCACGAGTGCATAATAGATAAGCAAACTGTGGAACACATTTATAAATACAGTAGAATACTACTAATAAAAAAAAAAACAATATATGCTAAAACATGAGTAAGTCTCAAAATAATTATAAATGAAACAGTCAGGCAAAAGGTACCTACTACATAATAAAATTTGTATAAAATTCAAGAAAATGCAATGGCAGGTAGGTTGCTAGTTGATTGAGGATTTTGGTGGCCATGGAGAGATGTTGTAAAAGGGCACAAAGAAAATTTTGTGAGGGAAGTGTGTGTTCTGTTTCTTGATGGTATGATTTCATGGGTGTATACATATGCCCCTAGTGATCAAATTGCATACATAAATATGTGCCATTTGTTTTATGTTGATTATACCTCAATGCAACTATAAAAAGAAAAAGAAGTTAAAATAGAAGCCTTCTTCTCTCGTTTGTTTCAAATTGAGTGTAACTATTACATGGCTGACATGGAGGCTCAGTGGTATCTGGGCCTCAGCCTCCTACAGTCTTTTTGCTCTAAAATCCACAACATGCAGCTTCCATCTTATGGTTTAAAATAGCTGTTCCATCTCATTCTGTAATATCTGTATGATAGCCAGTAGGAGAGAGGGAAAAGTGGAAGTAAATCCTTTCTTTTAAGTGTATAAACTAGACTTTGAACACATCACTTCTGCTAGCATCCCATTGAACTGTGCTGCTGCTGCTGCTAAGTCGCCTCAGTCATGCTACATGACCACAATTTACCAAAGGAGACCAGGACATTTAGTCTTTTAACTGTGCTATTATGTACCTAGCTAAAAACCAGTTACCATTACTAAGAGGTAAGATTCTAGAAATCCCTACCCACCCCAAATATAAACATTTTCTATGAGATTTCCCATGAACCAGTTCAATAAATAGGCTATTGATTATGTTACAGTTTGTAAAGGTCACAGATCAGAGATATTCTCTGTTTCTTCTTGTTTTCCTGTTATAAGAAGGAATGAGCTAGATACTATATTGAGGAAGAAAGGGATGGTCTCCTGGATTCTATAATCAGAGTTCAAAGCTGTGTGGATGTTGAGAAGATGTGACAATTGCCTATGATTTTGTAGCATCTTGTAATTATGTCATCTTCTCAAAAACACCCAAAGTCACTAAAACTTTGAGTTCTTTGATCTATGACCATCCAGGTCCGCCAATATTTCTTTGAGTCTGCATAATGTACTTATATCTCCATGCACATTAGAGCAATGTTTGATGTTATTATCATCTAATTTCTGAGAAATGACTTTTTCCCATCATGACTGAGGACCTTTGAATTATGAAAGTACCAAGAAATTGTATAGCTCTGCTACAAAAGGTAGGAGTCTCTTTTTATTCCTGAATATTCATTAATAGAAGATGAAGGCCATCTGTCAAAAGTGAATAATAATGATAAACATTATTCATCTGGGGCCCTTTTATTCATGTGGAATCAAAAACAAACAAATACGATTTTTATTTCCACTTAAGCTGTAATTCTATTTACCCTCTGAGTTTTGCAGAGTTTTATTTGATCTAACCTCATTTTAAACTTTAGATAAAATAGTTTTAAAAATTCCATTATATGAGATTCTATCTCCCTCTTTTCCATCCTCTTTATAGTGAGGTCTATTTCTGCCATTCTATATTTTTTGTCTTCCCCAGTTTATTTTTTCTTCTTCTTTCATAGAACACACACTTTCCATTCGAACTTTCATTCAAACGTACTTCTAATTCAAAGCTTAATACTAACCATTTTAAGGGAGAGAAGATTAGAATGAAGAGAAGAAAAATGTATCTATAACTGTCACAAGAGTACTACCAAATTTCCAGAATTTAGGGAGAAGACATTCTTTTAAAATAAACATTTCCCTTAGTTCCGTGAAGTATATAATGTTATCAAAACATGTGCTCTAAATTTTGATTTGGAAAACAAGAATCATCACTGTAACTTATGGAGAGGGAAATTTATGGGTGAATATAACTGAGTATAAAAGCCAAAAAATAAGTATTAAAAAGGAATAAAATGCCAGTAAAAATTAGATACAAGTGTTTCTAACTAGGTTGTCTGACTGTCTCTCTATATTTCTAACAGCCTAATATTTTGTTCAAGTTATGTACATTTGAGTTTCAATCTATAATGATAAATTTTACACCTTTGACATCCTTGTTTTCGTGACCTTTGTGATACTAATTGGGACTCTACTGCCAGTACACTGCTTATGACATTTTTTAAAACCGGTGATTATTTATTTTTTCTATTTTGTAAATGTCACTTCTTTGTGGACATTCTCAGCAGAAAGGAAAGTTGAGGTTTTTTTAGAGAAAAAAATTAGATCTAATGGTTTCTAGATAATTGATTTCTCCCTAGGCAAAATGAAAATTTTGATATTTTAAGGTATTCATTTAAAGTCACAGTCAAACACTTCCAGCCATCTTCAGCATCCTTGATGTAACTGGTTGGACAGGAGAACATGGGACATGTATTGGGGATGAGCTGACAGATCCCACAACTGTGACCCTATCATCCAGCCATGTGGCTTTAGGTAGAACATGTGTCATTTAGAGTTTGGCAGCAGAAAAGGCAAATGAGTTCGTTTTGAACCTGGAGATATTCTTTTGGATTAAAATTGCAAACCTTTAATTTCCTAGAAAAGTGCTTTCCTTTCACTGCTTTCAGTTCCTTGCAATTTCAATAAAATTTTGATCATGTGGAAATTGTTATTTATTAGAACTTATTGACAATAATCGGAGAAGGCAATGGCACCCCACTCCAGCACTCTTGCCTGGAAAATCCCATGGGTGGAGGAGCCTGGTAGGCTGCAGTCCATGGGGTCGCTGAGTCGGACACGACTGAATGACTTCACTTTCACTTTTCATTTTCATACACTGGAGAAGGAAATGGCAACCCACTCCAGTGTTCTTGCCTGGAGAATCCCAGGGATGGGGGAGCCTGGTGGGCTGCTGTCTCTGGGCTCTCACAGAATCGGACACAACTGATGCGACTTAGCAGCAGCAGCAGCATTGACAATAATAAGAGTTGGACTGTGAAGAAGGCTGAGCGCTGAAGAATTGATGCTTTTGAACTGTGGTGTTGGAGAAGACTCTTGAGAGTCCCTTGGACTGCAAGGAGATCCAACCAGTCCATTCTGAAGGAGATCAACCCTGGGATTTCTTTGGAAGGAATGATGCTAAAGCTGAAACTCCAGTACTTTGGCCACCTCATGTGAAGAGTTGACTCATTGGAAAAGACTCTGATGCTGGGAGGGATTGGGGGCAGGAGGAGAAGGGGACGACCGAGGATGAGATGGCTGGATGGCATCATGGACTCGATGGACGTGAGTCTGAGTGAACTCTGGGAGATGGTGATGGACAGGGAGACCTGGCGTGCTGCTATTCATGGGGTCGCAAAGAGTCGGACACGACTAAGCGACTAAACTGAAATGAACTGAACTGAACAATTACTGAGTGCCTGCTAAAGTGCCAGGCAATATACTAATTTCTTTGTGTGAAATATCTTAAATGATCTTCACGTTAATTCTATGATGCTTGTACTATAACGTATGTTTATAGATGGGGACATGGAGCCCATAGTTGATAAGCAGTAATGTGCACACCTCAATTCAATCCTCTGATTCTTAATAGATACATTTCCTTGTAAATGCCTGCAATAAGAGAGAATGAAGAAAATTAATACTTCTTATAGGCACCCTTTATTAACTTGAAATATATTCCTTTTTCTTCCTTGTAATACCCTAGATGACATACATTCAAAGACATTTTTTAAAAACTACAATAAAAACATCCTTGTCAAATTAACTGTTGATAAGCCTGAATATTCTGTTTCACTTGTGAATTAATGTATCTTCAGTCCATCTGATCTCAGTCTCTTCCTAGCTTCATTTCCTGCCTCCTCCACACATCAAACAGTGTGCAATTACACCACATCCTGTGAGCGCTCGCATACCTGGACCTTCAATGCTTCCACCAGGAGTGACCTTCTTCTGCATTTAGCCATCCATTAGGATCTTTTGTGGGCCCCTCTGAGACTCCTCCAGGCAGAGTGAATTTCTGCTGTAATCCCTTGTCAATTCAGATATATCTCTACTGTACAGTACTGAGCAACTTCACTTTCACTTTTCACTTTCATACATGGGAGAAGGAAATGGCAGCCCACTCCAGTGTTCTTGCTTGGAGAACCCCAGGGATGGGAGAGCCTGGTGGGCTGCCGTCTATGGGGTCGCACAGAGTCGGACACGACTGAAGTGACTTAGCAGTAGCAGTATGTTAAATAATGGAAACAGTAAAAAAAAAAAATAATGGTTTACAATGTAAAGTATGTCTCCCTCTCATGCTTGAATTGCAGGCCTCTCCTAGGCCAGCAACTATTCCCATGATAGTTACACACTGAAACGTACATGCACACGTAGCTTTGGGTTCTGCACAATTGAAAGCCTAAGAAGCACAGTATTCTGAATCTTGCTTTCCTCACTCGACAATATGTTAAACTTCTTTCTATATTAGCATATAAGCCTTATTATTTTTAATGGCTCTAAATATTTTAAAATGGCACACCATAATTTATTTACCCATCCTTTTATGACAGACATTTGAACTGTTTCTAGGTCTTACAAACAATGCTGCAATAAGTACACTTGCTTGTATGATTCTAAAGAAACAAAATGGATACAAGAGTGATACTTGACATCAGATTTCCTGGGTCTGAACCCTGGCTCTAAACTAATAGCTCTTGCAGTTGTGTTTGTTGTGCTAGGTCTTGGTTGCTATGTGTGGGCTTTCTCTAACGTGGCGAGCAGGGGCTACTGTTCATTGCAGTGCACAGGCTTCTCGTTGCGGTGGCTTCTCTTGTAGAGCAAGGACTCTAGGCGAATGGACTTCAGGAGTTGCAGCATATGGGCTCACTAGTGGTGGCACACCGGCTTTGTTGCTGAGCGGCATGTGGAATCCTCCCAGACCAGGGATCGATCCTGTGTCCCCTGCACTGGCAGGCAGATTCTTATCCACTGGGCCGCCGAGGAAGTCCAGCTCTTATGGGCTTAGTCAAATTATTTAACCTCCGTATGCTCCAATTTCCTTGTGTAAAATGGGGGTTTAACAGTAATTTCATAAGATTTTTCTGAGGATTAAGTGAGTTGTGACACAGAAAGAGCATAAATGTGTAGTATATGGTAAGCACTTTATGATACTTACTGCTATTAACATAAAATCATATGTCTTTGTGCACTTGTGTGAGTACATCATTAAGATAAATTCCATTGAATGGAATTACTGATACTTGACATTTATATTTTTATATCTATCCATCTTAATTGGGTTCCTTTAGAAGCAGACCCTACGACCGAGATCTAAATACAATACACCACTTTGATGGTGAAGAAAAATTCAAAAGGAGTGGGAAAATGAAACAGGAAGAAAAGATAGTTAATAAAACATACCTGGAGCTCAGACCTGCTGAGGAAACGCAGAAGCAGTATTGACACAAGCTTCAGAGTTATCTTAAGGGAACTGGGTGCTTGGAGCACTAGCTCTTGTCTTGCCCAGTCCATCACTGTCTGAGGGCCCTTGTATGATCCCTCGAGCAGCAGCTTCTACAAGCAGGGTGTTGGGAAGGCTCTGCCTTAGTTCTGCCAATAATGAGATCGTGTGGAGATAATTTTAAAAGAGTAACAAAACTTGACTAAAAATAATTCTGATTTTTATCATCATAATGTGCTGGGAATTCTCTACAACCTTAGTTATAAATAACTCCTCCCCTCAGGGGACTCCCCACCTTGCTTCCCTGTATTCCACTCCCTGGGAGGTATTAATTCCTCAACACTACTGGCCTATTTCACAGGAACGTAAAGTGGGTTTTATTGGCCAGTGAAAGAAAGAAATGCAGGTGCTGGCAGTTGGAGGGCTGACTAGTATGAACCAAAGGGCAGGGGAGAGATGATATGGTCACAATACCAACAGCATCTGCTGCAGTCAAACTTGCCCCACTCTGATCATCTACACAAGTTCATGACCATTTGTAGTGCTTGAAGTTTTGCCCAGAGCGGTGATAATTTTTCCTCACTACTGTCTTTCATGACCACCCCTTAGTAGAACTGTGCTGCATAAGCGGTCTATTTTCAGCTCACATGATTTACTGAGCCAACCTCCCCATGACTCGGACCTGGGTTTTATTGTCCTCTGACAACTGGTTTATAAGAACTCTCTGTGAAGTCATAGGTGTGACCTGAGAGAGAGACATTCATTTAACAAGTTAAGAAACATGGAGGACTCGGCTGCCAGCGTATGTGATTTAGTTGTTTCCTCTGCACATGCTCATGCCTGATTGTAAGTGAACTAGTACGACGGGTTGTACTAGTCCAACCTGCACCTGTCCAATCCAGTGACTTGGAGGATCTGATGGGAACCATCTCCTGTCAGTCACTTGAGGTCCCATAATCAGCCCAGTTTCTGCTAGGTCCAACAGCAAACCAAGAGCTCTTTTCTGAATGTTACTGGCTTTCATACTGTATCCTGATTGATAGTTGAGCCTCTCATTTCTTTTACTCAGCATACCTATGACACTAATAGCAGCCAGCCAAATCCACTCTCCTTACAGTTCCCATTTTCCCCTTACCTCTTGTAGTCTAGAAAAATTGTACCAGTCAGTGTATGCCCTTCATCCCATATCCCAACCAATGTTAGCAGGCAGTGATGGCATTTGGAAATCAGGCCAGCAAACANCACTAATAGCAGCCAGCCAAATCCACTCTCCTTACAGTTCCCATTTTCCCCTTACCTCTTGTAGTCTAGAAAAATTGTACCAGTCAGTGTATGCCCTTCATCCCATATCCCAACCAATGTTAGCAGGCAGTGATGGCATTTGAAAATCAGGCCAGCAAACACTGAAATTTAGGGTCATGGAGATACAGGCAGGGAGCCAACAGCTTCCCATATAATATTACTAAATTATCTTCCAGAGAAGGCACTTCATTTTACATTTCCACTAACAAAATGCAAGGCAACTGTTTTTATCCATGGTGACTCGGATGCTTTAGAATCTGCCTGCAGTGCAGGAGACCTGGGTTTGATCCCTGGGTCAGGAAGATCCCCTGGAGAAGGGAATGGCTACCCACTCCAGTATTCTTGCCTGGAGAAACCCATGAACAGAGGAGCCTGTGGGCTACAGTCCATGGGGTCACAAAGAGTTGGACACAACTGGGTGACTAACACACACCTTTTCAATGGATTATCAAATATCAAAGCCTAGTCTGATAGGCTTTTTAAAGCAATTTTATTTTAAAATTTTAAAAAAAGTTTTTAAATTTTAAAATAGTTTTCTTCCCTTTTTTATTAAACTTTTTGTTTTATATTGTAGTATAGTTGATTAACAATGTTGTGTTAGTTTCAGGTTTATAGCTAAATGATTCACTTATACATATATATGTATCTATTCTCTTTTTTGAGTTTGAGCAAACTCCAGGAGATGGTAAAGGACAGGAAAGCCTGGAGTGCTGTGGTCCGTGGGCCTGCAAATAGCTGCACACGACTTAGCAACTGAATAGCAAATTCTTTTTCCATTTAGGTTGTTAGGTAATATTAAACAGAGTTCCCTGTGCAATATAGCAGGTCTTTGTTGGTTATCTATTTTAAATATTACAATGTGTACATGTGAGTCCCAAACTCCCTACCTATTTATTCCCTGTAAGTCTTCCTTCTGTCTGTAAATCTGTTTCTGTTTTGTAAATGATTTCACTTGCATCATTTTTTTAGATTCCATATATAAGCATAGAGGAGCCTGTGGGCTACAGTCCATGGGGTCACAAAGAGTTGGACACAACTGGGTGACTAACACACACCTTTTCAATGTATTATCAAATATCAAAGCCTAATCTGACAGGCTTTTTAAAGCAATTTTATTTTAAAATTTTTAAAAAAGTTTTTAAATTTTAAAATAGTTTTCTTCCCTTTTTTATTAAACTTTTTGTTTTATATTGTAGTATAGTTGATTCACAATGTTGTGTTAGTTTCAGGTTTATAGCTAAATGATTCACTTATACATATATATGTATCTATTCTTTTTTTTTAGTTTGAGCAAACTCCAGGAGATGGTAAAGGACAGGGAAGCCTGGAGTGCTGTAGTCCGTGGGCCTACAAATAGCTGCACATGACTTAGCAACTGAATAGCAAATTCTTTTTCCATTTAGGTTGTTAGGTAATATTGAGCAGAGTTTCCTGTGCAATATAGCAGGTCTTTGTTGGTTATCTATTTTAAATATAACAATGTGTACATGAGTCCCAAACTCCCTACCTATTTATTCCCTGTAAGCCTTCCTTCTGTCTGTAAATCTGTTTCTGTTTTGTAAATGATTTCACTTGCATCATTTTTTTAGATTCCATATATAAGCAATATCATATGATATTTCTCTTTCTCTGACTTTCATCACTCAGTTTGACAATCTCTAGGTCTATCCATATTGCTGCAAAGGGCATTATTTTATTCTTTGTAATGGTTGAGTAATATTCCATTGTACGTATACACCACATCTTCTTCATCCATTCATTTGTCAACAGACATTTAGGTTATTTCCATGTTCTGGCTATTGTAAATAGTGCTACAAATAACACTGGAGTGCATGTATGGGAGTTGGATTGCAGGGTCACATGGTAGCTCTATTTTCAGTTTTTTAAGGAACCTCCAATATTTCATTGTTTTATGTGCATTTCTTTCTTGTGAAGTTACATCTGTTGTCACACATATGAAAACCATTGATATGTCGTTCACTATGAAAAAATCCACTGGCGATCATTTTTTACATACTTTGCCATTTTTTCTATCTTGTTGATTTTTTCCTAATGATTTATCAAAATTCTCTCTGTACGAAGGAAATTAGCCTCTGTCAAATGGCTACTAAATTCTTTCTTATTTTTATATTTCTACTTTTTTGTTATTTATAGTATTTTTTGTTTTCCTGAAAAAGTTTTTATATAGCTATGTTTTAATCTTCTCTTTAATGCTTCTAGCTTTTTGCTTATAAAGATTTCCCTGTTACTAACATTATAAAACAACTCTCCTCTGTTATTCTCTACTTATTTCAATCGTTGTATTTTAATTATTTATGTTCTTATCTCCTTTGCTAGACTTTAACACCCAGAAAAGCACATTTCCAGGACATAGAAAACATAAAATTAACAATGACTTTCTCCCTTCCTTCCTATCTTCTTTTCTTCCTATCTTACATATTTTTCTAACCTCAATATCTATGCAAGTACCTGGTATATATAGTAAGTGCTCAATCAATTTTTCTAAATTTATTTTTAATTGGAGGATAACTGCTTTACAATAGTTGTGGGCTTCTGCTACACAACAGAATGTGAATCAGTCATAAGTATACATATGTCTCTCTCCCTCTCGAATCTTCCCCCTGCCCTCCACCCTATCTCACCCTTCCGGTTGTCATAGAGCACCAGGTTGATCTCCCTGTGTTATAGAGCAACTTCCCATTAGCTATTTTACATATGGTAATGTATATGTTTCAATGCTACCTTCTCAATGCATCCCACCCTCTCCTCCCACTGTGTCCAAAGTCTCTTCTCTATGTCTGCATCTCTATTCCTACCCTGTAAATAGGTTCATCAGTACCATTTTTCTAGATTCCATATATACATGTTTCTATTTGAAATTTGTTTTTCTCTTTCTCTTACTTCCCTCTATGTAATAGGCTCTAGGTTCAACCACTTCATAGAACTGACTCAATGCATTCCTTTTTATGGCTGAATGATATTCCATTGTGTATATTCACATCTTTAAATGACTTCTATTCAAATTGAGAAAATGCAACTTGGGAGTAATTTTTGGCAATGCATGTCATGTGTTCAGTGCAATTCCCTCCTTCCTTCTTTTGGTTTTCCATCAATTTTATGGATACAAAAGGAAAGGGAGAAATCAGACTAAGCTAAACTGACTGTACATATTAAAAGCATTTGTACACACCTTTAATTCAATTCTTTAAGAGCTAAGTACTATTATGCTGCTGCTGCTAAGTCACTTCAGTCGTGTCCGACTCTGTTCGACCCCATAGACGGCCGCCCACCAGGCTCCCCCGTCCGTGGGATTCTCCAGGCAAGAACACTGGAGTGGGTTGCCATTTCCTTCTCCATCGCTTAGTTTCTATTTTTAAGTTGAAGAAACAGAGATTTGGAGAGATTATAAGTACTATTATGCTGCTGCTGCTAAGTCACTTCAGTCGTGTCCGACTCTGTTCGACCCCATAGACGGCCGCCCACCAGGCTCCCCCGTCCGTGGGATTCTCCAGGCAAGAACACTGGAGTGGGTTGCCATTTCCTTCTCCATCGCTTAGTTTCTATTTTTAAGTTGAAGAAACAGAGATTTGGAGAGATTAAAAAATTTATAAAATAGCAACTTACAAAACCATTATACAAAATTTGAGCTCCAGAACCATATGACCACAGAGCTCACACTTCCCCACTCCAACAGGCAGCATGTATAAGAATAAATTAAGACAATTAAAAAAAATAATAATCCTTGAGGCCCATTTTAAGAGATTCTAATTTTAAAATTCTGTGGAAGAATCTAGACATCAGCAAGTTTTAAAAGTTCCCCAGGAGATGCTAATGTGCAATCTGGTCTGGACCAGAGCACTATTCTGCTTTCACTTTCATAAATATCCCAAACATTTATACAGTGGTCTTATAGTTCTCAAAGTTTGTTTTAATCCATAGTTCATTTCATCATTAAACCAGCTCAGGGATTATCATGGCCATGGACTAGGAGAAAAGATGCAAAAAAATTTTAATCTTAATATTATAATCAGTAACAGAAATCCAATAAAATTTGAAAAGGGTCACCCTAATGTTTTTCTCTTACTTAGAATCTCCTTATCTTGGGACTTCCCTGGAGGTTCGATCATTAAGACTTCATGCTTCCAGTGCAGAGGGTGCAGGTTCAATCCCTCATTAGGAACTAAGACCCCACATGTCTATATGCCACATGGTGTGGGGGGAAAATGGAGAGTCTCTTAATCTTGCTCCACTTTGGATCTTTCCTTTCTTTCCCTCCTCCAACAGTCTAGTCCTCAGCCCAGGACTCCAAGAGCTATTAATACTTGGGTACTTTTTGAAGCTGTCAGCTCTGTGTGCATGGGAGGGAGTGGTCACTGTGGAGGACGGTGATTTATTACTGAAGCAACATAGGTTAGTAGTAAAAAGAGTTGAGAGTAGAAGTCTGACACCTTAAGAAAGTGATTTTATTTTTTTTGAAGCTCAGGCTCAACAACAAAATAGGGAAAATAATAGTAATTATTTAGAACGAAAATAAGATAGGGCTTCCTGGGTGGCCCAGTGGTAAAGAATCCACCGGCCAATGCAGGAGTTGCGGATTTGACCTGTGGGCCAGGAAGATCGTTTAAAGAAGGAAATAGAAATCTCCAGTAATTCTTGCCTGGGAAATCCAATGGACAGAAAAGCCTGAATGGGGCAGCTACAGTCCATGGGGTGGCAAAAAGAGTCAGCCACAACTTAGCAACTAAATAGCAACAACAAAATAAGATAATTATATAAAAGGGATTTGTAGAGTGAAAGGAATAATTCTTATTCTTCATTACCATTTTATTTGTCATGATTGATTGGCTTTGAAGTGTTGTATTACTGTCCAAGGGTTACTATAACAAATTATTACAATCTTGGTAATTCAAGACTGCAGAAAATTCTTCTCTCTCAGTTCTGGAGACTAGAAGTCTGAAATTAAGGTGTCAGCAGGGCCAGCTTCTCTCTGAAGGCTCTAGGAAAGAAGCCTCTCTCAGCTAGCTGCCAGTGGCTGTTGACCTTGCTTGATGTTCTCTGGCTTGCAGCCACATTACTCCAGCCTCTGCTGTGTCTTCCGATCACCATCTCCTCTGTGTCTGTCTCAAATATCCCTCTCCTCTCCTCTTATGAGGATATCTGTCACTGGATTTGGGACCCACACTGATAATACACGATAATCTCTTCATCTCAAAATCCTTAATTTAATGATATATGCAAATAACCTTTTCCTAAATAAGGTAGCATATACAGGTTTCAGGAATTAGGACATGGACATATTTTGAGGGTAGAGAGGCACCATCCAAATCACTTTTAAACCAGATATTAAAAGTACTTCATTTTCCTTTAACTCAATATGTCACCCTCTGATTCATGAACTGTCATTACCAATATGTGAATTCCAAATTCTTTTCATGGTATATTAATTCCACAAGTCAGCCCTGCCTCATTTCCCAAATAACTGCACAGAACTTTCTGTCGTTTTCCAGATATCCTCACATTTTGCTATCTCTATGCCTTTCCATGTGCCATTTCTGCTGCATACCTTCCATTTCTGGACTTCATCACTTTTTTTCATCCTCTTTTATTAAATCTTTTTTTTTTAATTCTTTTTTAAGAGTTTATTTATAAATGGAGGGTAATTATTGTTCTGATTTCTGGCACTTAATCTGTCAGCCACAGGGATACATATATCCCCTCCCTCTCGAACCTCCCTCCCACCCTAACCACTCCCTAGGTTGTCATCAAAGAAGACTTCTCCTCTTTCCAAAGCTGCTAGATTCTTGGCTTCCTACTTTTGATTCTAGCACATTCTGCAGGCTGACCTTTGCTGTTGTAGTTGAGCACTTATTGGCTTTCCCACTAGACAGAGCTTCAGTTTTATTACATCCTCGGGGTACAGATGCTGACTCATTCATCTTTGTACTATGCCGCATGAAGCCCAGAAGCAGGCCCCTGGTAGGTCCTCAACAGAGCTTGGTGACCACAGGGAATGACTGACAGCCCTTCTCCTAGGTTCCCCCAGTCCAGCCCCTATGCAGCAGCTGCAAAAAGAGCCCTGAAGTTTTATTCTCTTCTCAGTGGTACAAATTCTGCTGACACATTTGTCTTATTCTCTATATTTGGACAGTTAAAAGTTATTTAGAAAGGTTGACTTGTGGGCCTTCTTTTTTTCTCACTTGGTAGTTTATTTTGTGGTAATTAACTTCTATCTATTCTAGGCTTTTCTTCTATGGAAGTATTCTTTGTTTGTTGAAAAGTCTATAGCTTTACTATTAGTGATGACTGATATCTTACATCATGCTACTTTAGTAAACGCTTTGCATGATGAAGGGGAAAGCCCGTATAGAGACTGTGTGAGTCTTGCTTCTCTCCTCAGTTCTTAACCGTGTGCTTTGATTTAGGTTTTATCTTTTTGAAGTTCAACATATTTGTTTTCCTGTTTACTTTCCCTCATTCCTTCATTCCTCCTTTTTCAGTCTTAGATTCATATTTCAAAATTAAGCTTGGGAAAAAATAAACAGAAGATTGAATACTATCCATGCTGTATGCTGTGGGTGCAGGCTTCCCTGCATGATTTGTTAAAAGATTTTTTAAATGAACACTTCTCAGATCCTCCTAGACAGAATAGCCATAATCACTTAAGTACTGGACTGGAAATCCTAAATCCTTTGAAAGAAAGAAACTGTCTGTTGTCCATCTCTATAACCTAGATGCCAATACAGTGTCTGGCACCTGTCTCTTATACACATCTAGATGTGTATAAGAGACAGAGCTATAACTATANCAGAATAGCCATAATCACTTAAGTACTGGGCTGGAAATCCTAAATCCTTTGAAAGAAACTGTCTGTTGTCCATCTCTATAACTTAGATGCCAATACAGTGTCTGGCACATAGTAAATAGTCAAAGAATGATAAATCAATGAATGTGAGTGCCTGTCTTGGGAACTGGCCAAACATCAGAAGACAATGGATGCTTCTGATTTCACCTCCCTACTGAAATACCCACTCAATTTTGTGATGGTATTTAATTGAAATCATCTGTCCTTTTTTCAACAAAATATCTGGAGCAGCCCAAGCAAATGCTTAGTTGAAACCAATGCATTTCACAATTCTTGTTTTGTGTGAAATGCTTCCATATGATAGCAATACTGATGATTCACGCATTTTCTTAAGCTCTCTCAACCTTTGGGAATTTAAAGTCTGTTTAGGTTTATGGGGATTTGAGTAACAAAATAGGCTACCTACCACACTGTAAAAGCAGTCTACGAAAATCATCATCTGCCAGTGTCCAAGTTTCAGTTCCAGTACTTAAGCCTCTAAAGCCCAGAGTGAGATGTCCAGGTATTGCCCAGGAGATTATAGGGACTTTTCTCTCAGTTTTGTTTTGTAACTCTTTTCCCAGACCCTGGGCATCAGTCTCATCACATTTCAGTGCTTTTATCAAGAGGAGTCCATTTGAGTTTCACTAAACTATTAATTCCTAGTGTATACCCTTACACTCTGTCTTAGCTCACCTCCCCATTTCCTCCCATTAGTCTAACATATATACTTCCAATGGTCAAATATCAACACAATCAAGTTCAGAACATCACCACGTTATCTCTTGGGCTTGGAGAAGTTTAAGAAAAGTGGATTCATGCATTTGTGATCACTTCCCAGTACAAACTTGACATTCTTTGTAGTATACACAGTTTCATAAGGCAGTGGTCCACTGTAGAAGGCTGTGCTTCCATCTCTCACTCCTTTACGGCCTGAAAATTGAAATACAGAGCTGAAAGACAATTATCATGTTAATGTATGCATCAAACTGAATGCATTACATTTCCTGTCTCACTTCAGCCAGGAAACAAATAGGATCTTAAAAGAAATGCTTAGCACATTATGTTCACACTCTCTTTCCTCCCTCAATTCATCACTTATCTACAATTATAATATAAAATTATCAACAAAAAGATATAAAAGCATATTCAAACAGATTCAAACAGTCTCTGATAATTCAATCCACATTTCCCGTCACTCAGGGCTGTCAGTTAGAATAATTGCCCCCCAGTAAACGCGGCTGACACGAAGAATGGGAATGCAAAGCAGCCATTCTTCAAGGTCAAGCTTGTTGTATACATAGCAGAGAACAATGCCATTCCCCCTCCACTCCAGCAACTTGTTTGCCCACAGAGAAGGAAATATTTACTGTCCATGATAGGAGCTTGGGATTTGGCAGTGATCTAGCAAAGAAATAGAGATAGAAGTCTGTAGAATAAGAAATACAATTAAAGTTAGCATGTTAAAGAAACATGCTAAAGAAAATTAAAGAGAAAATTGGTAGCTTTAGGGGTCTTTTTTAAAATTAATTAATTTTTTAAAATATAAATTTACTTATTTTAATTGGAGGTTAATTACTTAACAATATTGTATTGGTTTTGCCATGCATCAACATGAATCCTCCACAGGTATACACGTGTTCCCCATCCTGAACCCCCCTTGCCCCCAATCCCTCCCAGCATCAGAGTCTTTTCCAATGAGTCAACTCTTCGCATGAGGTGGCCAAAGTACTGGAGTTTCAGCTTTAGCATCATTCCTTCCAAAGAAATCCCAGGGTTGATCTTCAGAATAGACTGGTTGGATCTCCTTGCAGTTGGACTCTCAAGAGTCTTCTCCAACACCACAGTTCAAAAGCATCAATTCTTTGGCTCTCAGCCTTCTTCACAGTCCAACTCTCACATCCATACATGACCACAGGAAAAACCATAGCCTTGACTAGACGGACCTTAGACGGCAAAGTAATGTCTCTGCTTTGAATATACTATCTAGGTTGGTCATAACTTTCCTTCCAAGAAGTAAGCGTCTTTTAATTTCATGGCTGCAGTCACCATCTGCAGTGACTTTGGAGCCCAAAAAATAAAGTCTGACACTGCTTCCACTGTTTCCCCATCTGTTTCCATGAAGTGATGGGACTGGATGCCATGATCTTTGTTTTCTGAATGTTGAGCTTTAAGCCAACTTTTTCACTCTCCTCTTTCACTTTCATCAAGAGGCTTTTTAGTTCCTCTTCACTTGCTGCCATAAAGGTAGTGTCATCTGCATATCCGAGGTGATTGATATTTCTCCCGGCAATCTTGATTCCGGCTTGTGTTTCTTCCAGTCCAACGTTTCTCATGATGTACTCTGCATAGAAGTTAAATAAGCTGGGTGACCATATACAGCCTTGACGTACTCCTTTTCCATTTCCTGCCTAAAGTTCATAAAAAGCTCCCCATTGCCTGCAGGATAATTTCCAGGCAGGAGCATAAAATCCCTTCATAATCAGGCCTTGCTCATCTCCTTTGCTCTAAGTACAGTGCTCCAGGTCTCTGCCCATGTGATTAGCCTGGGAAACTCTTCTCCGGAGGCTCAGCCTAGGTGCCATTTCCTTTAGGAAACCTCCAATTCCTGGAGTGAGTTATATGCACTGTATGTTACCATAGCAACTGGTTCCCTCCCTTTATTGCAACTACTCACATTGCATCCCAATTGTAGGTATACTTATCTGTATCTCTCATTAAACAGTAAACACGTGAAGGCAAGAACTGTATTCCCAGCACTGGGCAGCACATGTTAGTTACAGAGCAGGTGTTCAACAAATATTCCTTGAATGAATTCACATGCTCTTACTGGGCCAAATTCTGCCTAGTGAATTTTCACATATTTCATGTTTTTTACTTTTTCTAGTAACAAATTTACCCTGTCCCTTTATACAGGATTGGTCCAATTCTTGAAGCATTCATCAAATGTCAAGCTGAGGTATAGGAGAACATTATTACTTCTGACATTTCAAGGAGAGAGAGTAAGCTTGTATGGAAAGTGAATAAAGAAAAAGGAGATAGGAGACAGAAAAAAAAAAAGAGCTCTTAAGACTTTGCTCTGATGTAACAGCATAGTTCTCTCCTTATTTGAAATCCGAGGGAAAAAAAAGAAACATGAGATGGTATTATTATATAGTGTTAACTCTATAATATGTTCACTATTCTACGTACCTCCATGCATTCCATCCTCAAAAGCACTCAAGAAGATCAGTATTATCACTATCTTCATTTGATAGATAAGGGAACAGAGGCACGGAGAAATAATTTGTCTAAGGCATATAGCTAGTAAATGGCATATAAGTCTGACTCTTTGCAGCCCCAGGGACTCTAGCCTGCCAGGCTCCTCTGTCCATGGGGTTTTCCAGGCAAAAATACTGGAGTGGTTTGCCATTTCCTCTTCCAAGGGATCTCCATGACCCAGGTATCAAACCCATGTCTCTTGCATTTCCTACTCTGGCAAACAGGTTGTTTACCACTAGCCCCACCTGGGAAGCCCAGTAAATGGCACAATGATGATTATAAACCCAGGCAATCTGAAGCCAAGACACTGTACTCATAACCACTATACTAGGTTCTTTTTACATAATGCAGTTCATAAGCAGAGAGGAAAATATCTGAGCAAGCTATAGCAGTTGCACAGATTCCAGCGGCAAACTAGTCATCAGGAGAGGCTTCACCAGGGAGGTGAGGAATGACCAAGCCTTAAAAGAGTAGGAATTGACCAAGGTGGCTGGTAGTATAAAAGTATTTTATGAAGAGAAAATGATAACTATAAAAGTGAAGAGGATGTGGAGAGAATCTTCATCTTGGTATGGAGCCCTATTTATGGCTGTAAATCAAGTGCAAGGGAGAGGAGGGAAATAGGAATGGGGCGCCTGAGTCCACACTCAGTAGGATTGGCCCAGGTTGCCTAGCAGGGATGTAGGGGAGTCTGCTTTGATAAGACCAGAATAGCCCTCACATNTGAAGAGGATGTGGAGAGAATCTTCATCTTGGTATGGAGCCCTATTTATGGCTGTAAATCAAGTGCAAGGGAGAGGAGGGAAATAGGAATGGGGCGCCTGAGTCCACACTCAGTAGGATTGGCCCAGGTTGCCTAGCAGGGATGTAGGGGAGTCTGCTTTGATAAGACCAGAGTAGCCCTCACATGAAGAAGCCTCACCACAAGCCTCACCTAGGCACTTCCCAGAGCTTGAGATGCTTGGGAAACACTAAATATATACTATTAAGTGGGGTAAGATATGTGCATACACAGCTTTTCTGTTGCCCCCCTTTTATATCAGTGAGGACATGGGGATCCATATAGGTTAAATGGCATAACTAAGATTGTACAACTCCTTAGCAGCAAGATTAAGACTAGAAACTAGGAGATACAGTATCTTTATTTGAAGAGCTGATCATCTTTCAGGAAGATAAAAATAAAACACATAAACACACTGATATAAAAAAACACACAAATAGTAGTTATACCATTTAAAATCTAAGTGTTGAAGAGTTGACTAAGTAAAGACAGAAACTAGGACATCTGGACATCTTCTTGGACCAAGTTAGTTTTTAAGCAGGTTTTGGTGAGGTGATGGACTTTGACTGGAGGCATAGAAGGACTGAGAGAACGAGTTTCTGAATGGAGGAATGTCTTACAATACTATGCCATATATACACCCATTTGTTGGATTTTATGGACATGCAGGTTTAATATGGAGGAGACCTGAGACAGAGACATGGGAATCATACAGGTCAAGCAGGTAGATTTATCGGCTATGGAAATAGACAAGTTCAATTATCTGAGTTCAAAGGTCCTCCGGTAGTCATGTATGGATGTGATAGTTGGACCATAAAGAAGGCTGAGAGTTGAATTGATGCTTTTGAACCATGGTGTTGGAGAAGACTCTTGAGAGTCCCTTGGACTGCAAGGAGATCAAACCAGTCAATCTTAAAGGAAATCAATCCTGAATATTCATTGGAAGGACTGATGCTGAAGCTGAAGTTCCAATATTGTGGCCACCTGATGTGAAGAGTTGACTCTTAGAAATGACCCTGATGATGGGAAAGATTGAAAGCAGGAGGAGAAAGGGACAACATAGGACAAGATGCTTGGTTGCCATCACTGACTCAATAGACATGAGTCTGAGCAAGCTCCAGGACTTGGTGAAGGAAGCCTGGCATGCTGCAGTCCATGAGGTCACACAGAGTTGGACATGACTAAGTGACTGAACATTCAGAAAATGAAGATCATGGCATCTGGTCCCATCACTTCATGGGAAATAGATGGGGAAACAGTGCCAGAATTTATTTTTTTAGGCTCCAAAATCACTGCTGATGGTGACTGCAGCCATGAAATTAGAAGACGCTTACTCCTTGGAAGAAAAGTTATGTCCAACCTAGATAGCATTTTCAAAAGCAGAGACATTACTTTGCCGACTAAGGTCCATTTAGTCAAGGCTATGGTTTTTCCTGTGGTCATGTATGGATGTGAGAGTTGGATGACTGAGCGACTGAACTGAACTGAACTGAAGTGACTGAACAACAGCAAAGTGTTCTCATCTATAAAATGAGGTTTAAGGTTCTTGACACATATAATTTATAGAGTCATTTTGTGACAATAGGTCCCTGGGTCTCCTTTTTTTAACTATTCATTGAATAAATACATGAATAAATAAGTGGGTTAATTTCAGGTGAGATTTTTTTTCAAGTCCATCTAGAAGGAATGGAAATGTGGCATTCACCAGTGGATTTAAGCATGATCTGGTAAAAGATAACTCATTGTCCATAATTACCTCTTGTGTACCTTCCCTAGGAGGAGAAAGGAAAAGAGAAAGAGTTCCCAAGACACATGAAGGATGAGGACTCTGTGATGAATCAACAGAAAAAGGAAGAGGTGTTCCACAGTCTTTGGGCACCTATGCTTAATCTTCTGAGAATCACCAGCTCCATGGCTAGAAAAGCATTTGATCCTTACATTCTATACTAGGAGCACCTAGAGTTTTACTTCTATTCTAACTACATGGAAAGAAATCCTGAATCCATGTTTGGAATTTCAAGTAAAAGTGAGATGCTTTCTAGGTTTGGCTCTTACACACCTAAATATTGCTCCTGTTTATTCTCTACCTTCCAGGAGAATCTGGAAGGCTCCAATCCTATAGGGACCCTGATGACTTACTAGAAAACTTGGAAAATATATTTTACAGTATAAAATAGGACATAACTTCATCTAGTTTAAGGATTCTACGACTTGGCACTTTTAAGACCAAGTAAAATTTCATAAAGCAAAACAAAATAGAAACAAAAATGTAGAATTGGCCTAGCATGGCCGTATTAGTTTGCCAGGGCTACTCTAACAAATTACCACAAACTAGGAGGCTTAAATAACAAGAATTTATTGTCTCTTAGTTCTGGAAGCTAAAAGTCTGAGATCAAGATGTCAGCACATTGTGTTCCTTATGAGGTTTGTGAGACAGACTCTGTCCCATGTTTGTCTTGTAGCTTCTGGTGGTTTGATGGCAATCTTTGGCATTCACTGGCTTAGAGACGGCATTCTCTTGTCTCTTCACCTCTTCTTCCCTTTGTATGTGTCTGTCTCTGTGTCCAAAATTCCCCCTTTTATAAGGATGCTGTCATATAAACACCACTCCTCCCCTATGCTTTCATTTTAACTCCATCATCTGCAAAGTTGTTGTTGTTCAGTCATTAAGTTGTGTCTGACTCTTTGCTACCCCATGGAGTACAGCATGCCAGGCTTCCTTGAACTCCACTATCTCCCAGAATCTGCCCAAACTCATGTCCATTGAGTCGGTGATGCCATCCAGCCATCTCATCCTCTGTCATCCTCTTCTCTTCCTGCCTTCAATCTTTCTCAGCATCAGGGTCTTTCCCAATGAGTCAGCTCTTCACATCTGGTGGCCAAAGTACTGGAGCTTCAGCTTCAGCATCAGTCCTTCCAACGAGCATTCAGTATTGATCTGCAAAGTCTCTGTTGCCAAATAAGATCCCATTCACAGGTGCTGGGGATTAGGGCTTCAACATCTTTTGGAGGGACCAAATACAACTGATAACAATAGCCATCTCTTAATTTAGTTAAGTAAGGATATTCAGAAAAAACTCTGAAGTCTGTTATCATCACTCTTTCAGAATGAACATAATTTAACACCAAAATTTTTAGGAATCTTATTAACTCACTGCAAAGGGCAGCCTTTCCCAGAAAGAGTAGCTGCAACCTTACATCAACCAACAAAAGTACATGGACTGTGTGGCTCCTACTTCCTATTGTTCCCTGGGTTGATGGGGACTTTGACAGGGGTGGGCAGGTATCTGTAGAAAGGGTTTTTTTGGTTCATTTTGTTGAGTACAACTGCTTGACTACTGCTGAGACCTGCTTTGCAATCACCTCAACTGAGCTTTGAAACTACAGTTCTTACATGCAAATGAAACAAATTCTCAAGTGGTACACGGTTCACACTTCACCTGAGATGATGTGAGGCCTGGTTGGTTTCCTGTTTGTATTTTCTTCCTCAAATATGCTATGGGCTGTTTCTGTGAAACAGAAATTTGTTTTTGGAAACTCTCACTGTCCCTGAAGAGTTCTAACACATCTTTGTAGCAATCTGAAATCCAAATTACAGCTTTGCATCTCCTTGCTTGGTTTAACAAAATGACGTTCATCACCCCTTTCATAAGATGTTGAATGAACAACTTTGAAGTTTTATAGGAGAACTAACCACTATTCAAAGGCAATGATTGATCATAAGCAACCACTTGAATTCTGAGACTACCCCTCCCCCTTTCTCTTATTTGCAAGCTTGCTGGAACCTACAGAATACTAACCACATTAACTGTGGATTCTTAGAGTTGATATTCATGACCAGTAATTGACCTGCTCAGAAAGCCCTATGCATAAACAGAGGGTAGACTGTAGACTGTAAAGTAGTTTTAAGAAAAAAAGAAAAGGATAGGTAAAGATCATGGCTTACTTTTTTATATATATAATTTCTCCTATTTGTCATTTCTTTTTCAGAATTTTATCCCTTCACTCAGTGCTGTGCAAATTTCAGAGTTGAAATGTGAAGAGAAAATCTTTAAAGAAAGAAAAAAATAAAGAAATGTTAAGAGAGTCACACTGCAGGTAAAAAGATTGGACTAGGTGGTTTGACCTCATGTCTGTCACTTTTTAGTTGCTTAATTGAGGTCACAGTATTTACTCTCCTTAAGTCTCAGTTTCATCATTTATAAAATGAAATTAATCAAGATTGCCAGGAGAAATATCAATAACCTCAAATATGCAGATGACACCACCCTTATGACAGAAAGTGAAGAGGAGCTAAAAAGCCTCTTGATGAAAGTGAAAGAGGAGAGTGAAAAAGTTGGCTTAAAGCTCAACATCCAGAAAACGAAGATCATGGCATCTGGTCCCATCACTTCAAGGGAAATAGATGGGGAAACAGTGGAAACAGTGTCAGACTTTATTTTTTAGGGCTCCAAAATCACTGCAGATGGTGACAGCAGCCATGAAATTAAAAGACGTTTACTCCTTGGAAGAAAAGTTATGTCCAACCTAGATAGTATATTCAAAAGCAGAGACATTACTTTGCCGCCTAAGGTCCGTCTAGTCAAGGCTGTGGTTTTTCCTGTGGTCATGTATGGATGTGAGAGTTGGACTGTGAAGAAGGCTGAGCGCCAAAGAATTGATGCTTTTGAAGTATGGTGTTGGAGAAGACTCTTGAGAGTCTCTTGGACTGCAAGGAGATCCAACCAGTCCATTCTGAAGGAGATCAGCCCTGGGATTTCTTTGGAAGGAATGATGCTAAAGCTGAAACTCCAGTACTTTGGCCACCTCATGCGAAGAGTTGACTCATTGGAAAAGATTCTGATGCTGGGAGGGATTGGGGGCGGGAGGAGAAAGGGACGACCGAGGATGAGATGGCTGGATGGCATCACGGACTTGATGGACGTGAGTCTGAGTGAACTCCGGGAGATGGTGATGGACAGGGAGGCCTGGCGTGCTGCGATTCATGGGGTTGCAAAGAGTCGGACACGACTGAGTGACTGAACTGAACTGAACTGAACTGAACTGAAGACTGTTGCAAAGATTAAAGTATCTCTGTTAAGGAGGGGAGTGGGATACAGAGAGGGCTTTCAATAAGGAGACAGTAAATTTATTAATAATATACTTTTGCCTAAAGATGAAGTTTGACCCAAATACCACAGAAATTGTGGTTCATGATAACACTCCAAAAAAATCAAATTTCTTTCTGAGTTGAGCAATTATGGAACACATTTTTTTAAAGAAATGATGTTTGCCTTCAACAAGAATGAAAAATAACCAAATATTCTTCGTATCAAACAACCAAAAGGATACGGCAACATGTCAAGTTATTCAAGGTCATCTAAGAAACTGGGAGTTGAATGTAATTTTCTGGCAGACTTGTAGGCTCAAAATGCTATTTGGTATTTAATATGGTTAAACTGGTGATTATCACAAAACTACATAAGAAATAAAATTTATCAGGTCCTTCAAAAGGTTACTTTCCATTCTAACTGGAAGCAAAATGTGCTTCTTGGCATTTGTAATTTCATTTTAGAATAGGGCAAAAGATGTGCTTTGATTTCACTGTTACAAGTGAATCAAAAATTTTTATTTGAAGAATAAAATTGTTGAACTGAATAAAATGTTAAATAGGATTTGGAGAATGTAGAAGATGTGATTAAAATATCAGGGGAGCTACCCACAAATTCACCCTCTGGGTTGCCTTTCTTCTTAGCACTAGATGCACTTCTGACTGGAACATTTGGAGGATTTTACCTTGGCAGCAGTTTTCAAAGGCATTTTTCCTGACTTATTTGAACAAGTTGTATAGCAAAATCTCATCCTTCATAGAAAAGTCCTGATTCATCAAGAAAGACTTCTTAGTCATACATGAGGCATCTCACATTCCTCCATGAACACTGACATATGAACTCAGGGACCTGGATTCTATATAATATAATGATTTCTATGATCTTGTCACCTAACTGGGTAAGCCAGATGTTGGTGAAAGACCTGATGAGGTTGCCTCATCAGGAAGTCACAGTATTACAGGGAAATCTGTATATGTAGCAGAGTAAAAAGGGCTTCCCAGGTGGCACAGAGGTAAAGAATCTGCCTGCCAATGTGGGGGATGCAAGAGACCTGGATTGGATCCCTGGGTCAGGAAGTTCCCCTGCAGTAGGAAATGGCAATCCACTCCAGTTTTCTTGCCTGGAAAATTCAATGGACAGAAGAGCCTGTCAGGCTACAGTCCATGAGATCTCAAACAGTCAGGCATGATTGAGCAACTGAGGACAGCAGAGTAAACAAGACCCTCCACTACAATTCCCAGATAGCTCTGTTCCAATATCCTTCTCTACATCATAGTCCTAGAGCTGAAACAAGAGGCAGTGGCCCTAGGAGAAGGCATCAGCCTGTTCTAGATTAAATCACAGCACTGCCACTTACTCAGGTGCATGACTTTAGAAAGGCCTGCATGGCTCTGAGCCTCAGTATCCTCCATCGGGGAAACCAATATCTATTTCATGGGGATTATAGATGGGGAAACAGTGGAAACAGTGTCAGACTT
The DNA here is from genome assembly GCA_006410635.1 of Cephalophus harveyi. Classification (NCBI taxonomy): domain Eukaryota; kingdom Metazoa; phylum Chordata; class Mammalia; order Artiodactyla; family Bovidae; genus Cephalophus; species Cephalophus harveyi. Next base: position 41,446 of record SJYT01002523.1, on the reverse strand, counting down.
TATTTTCTGGGGCTCCAAAATCACTGCAGATTGTGATTGCAGCCATGAAATTAAAAGACACTTACTCCTTGGAAGAAAAGTTATGACCAACCTAGATAGCATGTTCAAAAGCAGAGATATTACTTTGCCAACTAAGGTCCGTCTAGTCAAGGCTATGGCTTTTCCTGTGGTCATGTATGGATGTGAGAGTTGGACTGTGAAGAAGGCTGAGCGCCGAAGAATTGATGCTTTTGAACTGTGGTGTTGGAGAAGACTCTTGAGAGTCTCTTGGACTGCAAGGAGATCCAACCAGTCCATTCTGAAGGAGATCAGCCCTGGGATTTCTTTGGAAGGAATGATGCTAAAGCTGAAACTCCTGTACTTTGTCACCTCATGTTGACTCATTGGAAAAGCCTCTGATGTTGGGAGGGATTGGGGGCAGGAGGAGAAGGGGACGACCGAGGATGAGATGGCTGGTTGGCATCACTGACTCGATGGATGCGGGTCTGGGTGAACTCCGGGAGTTGGTGATGGACAGGGAGGCCTGGCGTGCTGAGATTCATGGGGTTGCAGGGAGTCAGACATGACTGAGCGAATGAACTGAACTGAACTGAACTGATTCTAAAATTAAGTTTGGTAACATAGTATAAGGTGCCTGACACATAAAAGTACCTACTCTCATACTACCTGAAGAAGACAATGATCTTGGAGCTAATAAACTAGATTCAATTTGAGCTGTATTGTTTTATCCTTAGTTTAATTCAAAGTTGTACTCAGTAGTCATCAAGCATTAAAAAAAAAAAAAGTAGACCTTGCTTTTGCTTTCTAGGAGCCAATCACCTAACCACAGAAAGCACATAGATGAAATATTTTTTAATATATATTTTAAAATCTGCTGTGGGTATGATATTAAGTTATCTGAAGGTTCTTGCTTCAGTGAAGGTTGCCATTAGTGGTGGAGGAAGACAGAAGGTAGGGTTGTGCTTATCCTTGGAGGGCCTGGTGTAATTTGTATGAGTACACAGAACATTAGAGACGTACTTTATCTTGTTGCAGTTCTTTGCAGTGTACTTCTCATTTGAGATGAATGGTACTTGATGCTAAGGCTCATTAAATAGATGTCAGCAGGTGACAGCTACCACTTACTAAGCCCTTACTCTGAGCCAGGCAGTGTGCTGAGCACTGTGAATATCTTGTTTAAATCCCAGAACAAACCTGTGAGGTAGAGTTATTGTCACCATTGTACAGATGAGGAAACACAGTCTTAGAGCAGTTCACTGATATGCCTCAAGGATACAGCTAATAAGTGACAGATTGTGATTGAAATGCAGATCTGTCTGCTTCCAGTCTTTTTTTCCCTGAACCTCCATATTGTACTTTCTCAACTCTATGTACTTCACACTAGAGGTCATATAGTTAGTGCTCCAAGATACTTATTCATAGATTGATTATACAGAAATAAGTTGCTGGCCTGTTCAACATTGCTCAGGCCTATTTTGGATTTGTTTACCCACTTGTGTGAGATTTCACAGCAAAGATTTTGTTGATTTGTTGCAATCCCACTTTTAAATACAACTTCAAATGCTCTTGTCTAAGACTCACAGAACACGGCTCTTTTACTTAAGTCTCCAAATTATATAAAGCGTTTGCTAAGCATTGTTAGGACCTTTTGGGATCTCCCCTGATGATCTTACATTGGAATAATTTTGCAATCTTCCCTTCTTTAGGCTATGAGTAAGATTGCAAGAAAGACTATGCTATTTTTATGATTGTTGTTGTTAGAGAAAAAGAATGTTATGCAAGTCTGCAAGCTCTAAAACAAGCAAAATGGATCAAGAACACAGTTCCAGCCTTTGAGAGCGTCTGATCTAAAACCACAAATAGATATAACATGGCTCTGCGTTCCTCTAGCAGTCACAGACATCATTCGATGTCAACATATTTTAAAACTGAAAGAGTTTTCTTCTTTTTTAATGTATTTTTATTTTATTGTTTTATGGCCACACCACTAGGCATGCAGGATTGAACGTGGATCCCCTGCAGTGAAAGCACGGAGTCCTACAGCCACTGGGCTGCCAGGGATGGTTCACTTTTGTCAGTTAGAGTGAGAGAGAAAGAAAAAAATCTCTACAAAAGGTAGCAATGAAGGAGGGAGGAAAGGAGCAGGGCTAGTTAAGCCTTTAAAATTCATTGAAATGTTTCTGGCTGTTCTATCAGTATTTATTAATAACTGTGAGTCTAAGGTTGACATCTCTAGTAACAGGTCAAAGTTAGTCGTTCAGTTGTGTCTGACTCTTCTGACCCCATGGACTATAGCCCACTAGGCTCCACTATCCATGGGATTCTCTAGGCAAGAATACTGGAGTGGGTGGCCATTCCCTTCTCTAAGAGATCTTCCTGACCCAGGGATCAAACCCAGGTCTTCTGCATTGCAGTCAGATTCTTTATTATCTGAGCCACCAGGGAAGCCCAGTGAATATGTTTATATCAAACGGGAATACATGAAATGCATAGCAAAATCAAATAGAAATAATTTTAGATTATTGTTCCTTCATTCTTTCATTGAATTATTGTTAGTTGAGTGCCTGTGTGATGAATGATTCCATGACTGCTAGAAACTCATGGTCTAAGGTCAGAAATAGAAAAAGATGGAGTGGGCTAAATGGGGTACCGCAGTGCCATGGCCAGCTATACAAGAATTCTCGAGTGTCACCTAATTCAACCTGGTAAAAAGTGAGTTGCAGAAGCCCCTTCTGGAGAAGATAAAGGGGAGCTTTGCAAGATGAGTAGAACTCATTGCCTCAAAGAAGCAGGTTCCAGACAGGATAGCTTGTGTTTGAAGAAAGTAATAGGGCTTGAGTTTGAACTTTGTCTTAAGATGAGTGGTTGAAAGATTATGACTAGGAACACAATAAAGCCATTTTCTTTTGTAGCAACATGGAGATCAGGTCAGGGAAGGCCATGTGTGAGAAGCAGCGCTGGCTGTCACAGTAAGAAAAGAGAGGAGGGATATTTAAGTGATAAAATTGGTAAATGGCATAAATGGCTAGGAAATGATGAGCTGGACTCTGGCAGATAATTAGATGACAGCGTCATTTAGCAAGACAATAAGGAGTTTGAAAAGGATGGCACTCAAGGTGAATAGTAACATGAAATAATGGGCCAATATTTGTGTGACAGTTGTTTTTATGTCTACTTCTTTCATTTTCAACTATTTTGTAGAGGTTAGAAGATTGATCAGGGGATCATTTCAAATCTCAAGTCTACAACTTATTGGGTTTCTGGTCATAAGAAAACTGTTTATCCTCTATAAGCCTCAATGTTCTCATTGGAAAGATGATAATAAGAATGCCCATGTCAAGGGATTGTCATTGGTAAGGGTTAAAAGAGAAAATGTACACAGAGTGCCTTCAAGAGAGTGTTGAAGAATAACAATGCCAATTATCATTACTGCTCTTGCCATTGTCCACTGAATGCTGACTGAATTCAGGGTCTACATTTGTTTCCTTCGACTTTGTGCCCCCAAGGGCCTTCCCTCGTGGTCTATATGTAATTTTCCACCAGGAAATAATTGTTGAATTGAGCTGAAATGGTGGATGAAGCAACCAACAAAGGATTAATCTCCAAAACATACAAACAGTTCATGCAGCTCAATATCAAAATAAGAAAGAAAAAAAAAAAATCAAAAAAATGGGCAGAAGATCTAAACAGACATTTCTTCAAAGAAGACATAGAGATGGCCAAAAAGCACATGAAAAGCTGTTCAACATCGCTAATTATTGAAGAAATGCAAATCAAAACTACAATGAGGTATTACCTCACATAAGTCAGAATCGCCATCATCCAAAAATCTATAAACAATAAATGCTGAAGTTGGTGTGGAGAAAAGGGACCCCTCCTACACTGTACATGGGAATATAAATTGGTACGGCCACTATGGAAAACAGTATGGAGGGTCCTTAAGAAACTAAAAATAGAACTATCATATGACCCAGCAATCCCACTCCCGGGCATATACCCAGAGAAACCCATAAGGTGAAAAGATGCATGCACCCCAGGGTTCACTACCACACTATTTACAGCAGCCAGAACATAGAAGCAACTTAAATGTTCAACAACGGAGAAATGGATAAAGAAAATGAGGCACACATATACAGTAGAATATTACTCAGCCATAAAGAGTGAAATAACCCCCTTTGCTGCAACACAGATGGACGTAGAGATTGTCATATTGAATGAAGTAAGTCAGACAGAAAGACGAATATCATATGATATTGCTTAAATGTGGAACCTTAAAAAAAGATACAAATCTTAAAAAAAAAAAAAAAGGTATGACTTATTTACAAAACAGAAGTAGAGTCATGGATGTAGAGAACAAACTTATGGTTACCAGGGGCTTAGAGGAGAAGGGATAAACTGGGAGATTGGCATTGACACATACTCACGGCTATATGTAAAGTAGATAACTAATAAGAACCTACTGTATAGCGCAGGGAACTCTACTCAATACTCTGTGATGGCCTAAAAGGGAAAAGAATCTTAGGAAAAAAGAGAGTGAATATATGTAAGTATAACTGATTGACTCAGCAGTACACCTGAAACTACACAACATTATAAGTCAACTATACTCGAGTAAAATTATAAATAAATGAAGAAAAAGTAGACAAAAAAGAAACGGTGGAACATGAAAACACCAAATGAAGCTTCTTAAAGAGATGGAGAAGGATTCCTGATTGCCTGATGCATAGCTACTTCAGGTAACTAAGTCCCACAGTAAAGGCCAGGAGTGACATTGGGGATGAAGGACAGGAAAGCAGCAATGGTATTAATGAAGAAAAATGGAAGGTGGCTCCTAGCAGTAAAGAAAGCAAACTGACCCAAGGGAAGGGACCTCAGCAGGAGTCCTTGCGGACACATGGGGCTTTCAAGAGGAGTTAATGATCTCACATTTTCCTTCTTAGCTCAAGTTTCTACCAAGATATCACATCAGAAATCATTTAACATATTACTTCAAGAAGAAAACCATAGGAAAATAAAAAAGAAAAACAACCATAGGGCATAAACCTTATGCAAAGACTTCTCTACTAGCCCAGAATAGAAACCTATTCTGAACACTGATACATTGTTCAGCTGGCATCATAATTCTTGTTTTATTTTTCTTTCAGTAATTTAATTTTTTCTGAACATGTGCCATGTTAATCTTTATATATAAATAAAAAAATTAAAATAATTGCTTTTGCATCGTCAAACTAAACTTGTCCAGCAGAGGAATAAAATAACTATATTCATTATTAACTGAACACAAATAAAGTATAAACCAGCAAGATGGAGCACAACCTTAAGTGGAAATTCTCTTGGTGAACTGGATTTAGATTTTGGGGAGGTTAAGATACAAACGGGCAATTTAGCATAGATCTAGCTAGAATAGGTCAGCAGCATGCAAATTACACTTAGGTGACATGAAAAGAAGGGAAAGCTTCTTTAACACCAGATAAAGTCAGCAGCTCTCAAGCATTGTATCTTCTAAGAAACCTTCCAAACTCTTGCAGTGCATGGCGACCCCCTGTAACCCAGGGCAGCTGCAAATTGTATGCACGTTGTTCACAGCGCAAGGGTGCCAGGGAGAAGTGAGGGGAGGATCCCTAGTAAAGTGAAGAAAGATTTTTTCCTCCTTTGCACAAGTACATGGATAACTAACAGCCCTGCTATATCTCATGTTCCACATTGTCTTTCCATGAAAAAAAAAAATTTCCCAAATACACAAGTCAAGGTCTAGTTTCTCATTATAGCATAGCTCACATCTCTTTCCCAGCCTCTCAGATGAATTCAAAAGCCTGGGAGGATGAATGGAATATGAGGATTGATGTAGGTACATTTGCCATTCCTGAGCTTTCCTACCCCTCCCTGTGGTTCTCTCTAGCATCTATTATTCATCCTTTAAATTGTGGATTTTCAGAGGCTTTGAATCTGCCTGAGACTGTAAGAGATCATCTCCTGGTACCTTTCATGCCCACCAGATGTCTCAGGCAATACAATCACGCCTGCTGCTTTTTTCTGCTCCATCAGCAGGCTTGTTGAGGCTGTTCTCTGTCTCACAAAAAATTTAACTTGGAGAAAGGCCAGGGTACTGCTAGCTAGAGTACATGGTATAGCTCTGCTGATTTTCAAAGTGTCAACACCCGCAACTTTGTATGCTTTGATTACCACCAATAGGAAAGAGAGATGGAGACTCTCATCCTCTGTCGTCCCCTTCTCCTCCTGCCCCCAATCCCTCCCAGCATCAGAGTCTTTTCCAATGAGCCAGCTCTTCGCATGAGGTGGCCAAAGTATTGGAGTTTCAGCTTTAGCATCATTCCTTCCAAAGAACACTCAGGACTGTTCTCCTTTAGAATGGACTGGTTGAATCTCCTTGCAGTCCAAGGGACTCTCAAGAGTCTTCTCCAACACCACAGTTCAAAAGCATCAATTCTTCGGCACTCAGCTTTCTTCACAGTCCAACTATCATATCCATACATGACCACTGGAAAAACCATAGCCTTGACTAGACAGATGATGCTTCTTAGCAAGGACAAAATATCCATTTGGTTTGAAAGAATTATAATAATTATGACCCACTACATGCGGAATGATCAGCAAAAGGGCTTGGAGGTCAAAGCCAACCATATCCTGAAGCTTTCGCAAATAGACATCTATACCAAGTCATTTGTGAAAAGCTAGGAAGAACTATATTTACTAAATTTTCCACTTTTAGATTGCACTGCTCTGTAGAATTCTAAGGGAAAGGAAGAAAGATGTGAAGTGTTGTTAGGGTTTACATAAACACCCTTTCCCCATTCCAGGTAGTCTTAAGCTCTCAGCACTAGCATTTCAGGGTGCACTTAACACCATGCTGCAAGCCTTCTGTTTGCACCCAGTGGCAAAATTGTGCACTACTTTCCTAAGACTTTTGGATTCTTCATTATCTGTCCAAAACTATCTTCTTAGTCTCATCTGCAGGACCCTCATTTTCATACCCCTATGCTCCAGCTTTCTCCAATGTTAAAGCATGCTTTCTCTTCCTCCTCAGTAGTAAGAGGTGTTTAAGAACTTGGACTCTGGGATTAGACAAACCAGGATCCAAGGGCCAGCTTTCCCATATACCCAGAGTGTGACCTTGTGAAGTCATTTCAGTCATTAATGAATTAATAAATTCAGCAATATTTATTCAGCTTGTAATGTGTGCCAGGCTTTGTGCTGCACATTAGAATAGAGTTTTTGTTTTTTTTTTAAGTGCAAAAATTCTTGCCCTCACGAGGCATTTATTCTAGTTGGGGGAGACTAGTTGGGAGAAAATGTGTGATACACATCATGACGAAAAACAAAGCTAGGTTATGACACAGAGTGCCACAGGCATGGAGAGGAGAGAAGATGGTGTTTTCCACAGGCTGGTCAAGGAAGGCTTTTCTGATAGGATGGCATTGAGCAAAAACCTGAATGAAGAAGGGAGTGATGCTTGCAGATATCTGGGAGATGGCATTCCAGGCAAAGGGATGAGCAAAGAGCATTCCTGTTGTATTTGACAAGCAGCCAAGAAGGGGAAAGATGGTGTTGGGTGTTGGATCCAAGAGTGGTAGGAAATGGTATCACAGAAGAGTGAGGGCAAAATTATGTAGGATCTTGAATGTATGCTGAGAACCTTGGGTTTCAACCCAAGTGAGATGGGAATCTTTTGGAAAGTTTGTTCACAATGCTGACATTATCTGATGTGTGTTTTTAAAAGCTCACAGAGAGACTGGGTATAAAGCAATGGCAGAAGCAGAGAGACCAGTTAAAAAGCTTCTGCAGAAGTTTGAGAGAGGGAAGAGAATAGCTTTGACTGGAATGGTAGTGGAGGAGGTGATGCTCTCTGGTAGGATGATTCCAGTGTCCTCGTTGGATATTACTCACCACTGTTATCATATCAAATGAAGTTGCTATTATGGTTAAATGAGGATAAGTAGTGTAAAGTGCTTAGGGTAGTTTTGGCATCTAGGAAACGGTTAACAAAAAGACAATGTTATTTTTACTATCAGGCTCAGCAGAAATGTCACCTCTTTGAAGTCTCCCTCATCACTTATTTCCACCCCCCCTCATCACCAGCACACTCTTTCTCTTGTCTTGCATTGCATGTTGTACATACCATTGCAAGAGAATTATTAGAGCATGCACCCTCATGTTTATGCTTTGCTTTCTCAGCTAGAATGCAATTGTGAAGAAGAGGGTTGTTGTTTAGTTGCTAAGTCATGTCTTACTCTTTTGTGACGCCATGGACTGTAACCCACCAGGCTCCACTGTCCATGGGATTTCCCTGGCAAGAATACTGGAGTGGGTTGCCATTTTCTTCTCTAGGGGAATCATCCCCACCCAGGGATCGAACCCATGTCTCCTGCAGTGCAGGCAGATTCTTTACCACTGAGCCACCAGGGAAGCCCCACCCTCACCTGTACCTCCACTTAGTTACTTGGACCAGTCATATCATTTAATGTGTATTATTTAGCCTATATTACTTTGCATACAAAATTATCAAATTTTTTGCATTTATATCTTGATTCCAACTAGATTATAAAGTCTCATCAAACAGGAATTGTATCTTTTATTCTTTTTATGTCTCAGAGTACTATGTACATTCATGGGTCAATTATTATTTTGTTTCATTAAAAGAAAAGCTTAGTAAGTAAAGACACAGAATAACAAGAATGATTTGATAGAAAGTGTATGACATTTTTTTAATATACTGAGTGAGTGATGTTAGAATATAATTTTTATTGCTTCAGAGAAGCACAAGCCAGAGAAATTTTAGAATGCTTTCAGAGTCACAGGGACAATAGCAGGACATTTCAGCACTCTAGACTCATCATAAAAACTAAGCTGTTTCCTTGTTAAAGGGACTAATAGAAAGTCTGACTCTAGAACCAGATAGATTTGGACTCTGGTGTTTTCAGGAAAATGACATTGAAAAAGTTAGACAAAATGATGAAAGATACATAGGATTCAATGGGATGTCTTTGGACTATCTAGAAGATTTGTAGTCAAATACAGTAAGAATATAACAAATAGAGAAGATCTCCCTCAAGTTTCTATCAACAGGAACTTAGATATTTGATGGCACTTTTGTAGGTAGTAAGGCATATAAATATCTCGCCTAGCAAATTTAAGCAAAATTCTAGAAAGAGATATAGCAGCTGCAGGGAGAGGGAGCCAGATCTCTGTAAGGAGATAGAAGCATTAGATATATATAACTTGAATTTGAAGGACACAGGTGATGAGACCATTCCCAGTTGGGGAGTGTATTAGTTTTCTATCACTAGAATCTTAGCAACTTACAACCACACAAATTTATTGCCTCACCGTTCCTGTGGAGGAACTTGGGTGTGGGTTAGCTGGATCTTCTGCTTAGGGTCTCCTCAGATTGAAATCAAGATGTCATCCAGGCTACGATCTCATCTGAGGCTCGAGCAGCACCGCTGTCTGGCCTCTTCCAAAGCCAGCAGGAGAGGGCTTCATTGCTTCTTTTTTTTTTTTTAATTTTATTTTTACTTTATTTTACTTTACAATACCATATTGGTTTTGCCATAATTTCTTCTTATCTCTCTCTCTTTTTTTAATTTATTAATTTAATTGGAGGCTAATTAATTTACAATATTGTAGTGGTTTTTGCCATACACTGACATGAATCAGCCATGGGATGGGTGTACATGTGTTCCCCATCCTGAACCCACCTCCCTCCCCACCCCATCCCTCAGGGTCATCCCAGCGCACCAGCCCTGAGTGCCCTGTCTCATGCATTGAACCTGGACTGGCAATCTATTTCACATATGGTAGTATACATTCTTATCTCTTTTAAGGCTCACCTGATTAGATCAGGCCCACTCAGAAAACTTTTTCCCATTTGATTAACTCAAATTCATTACCACTGGAAATGTATTACATATGGGAAATTCCTTTTGCCATATAACACAGCACTCACAGACGTAATGGACCATCTTATTCACAAAGTTCTACCTACACTCAAGGAGAGAGGATTATACAAGTCACAAATACCAGGGGGGCCAAAAATCTTCGAGGTTATTTCAGAAGGTCATTTACCTACAAGAGTAGGGACCAAAGGAAATAGGGCTCATTGTGTCCCAAAGGCATTGCTGATAAAGGTCCAATCATGTCTGGTTAGTAATTGTTGTTTTGCATGTTTGTATGTGTTTAATTGGAATATAATTGTGTTACCTTACTGTGTTAGTTTCTGCTATACAATGAAATGAATCAGTCATTAGTATACATATATTCCCTCCCTTGTGAATCTCCTCCCTCCGCCTCATCGCCCCCCTCTAGGTCATCACAGAGCAATGAGCTCAGCTTCCTATGTTTTGTAGCAGGTTCCCACCATCTACTGTACATGTAGTAGTTCTGATTTTTAAGAAACCTTCACACACTAGGCAACTCCAAGAATTACTTAGAAAAATAACATCAAAATTATATGGAATGAGGTAACAGTGCCTTTATCTTTTAATGATGGTATAATTTAGTATTATGTACAAAAAATCAAAATATAAAAATCAGTGTTAAAATATTTGCATTTAAGAATCTGTGCTTATTTTGAATTTTAACTATTTGTGTTATTTATAAAAATTAGGCTTATTAGAATAACAAGTCAGCTTGCAGTTTCAAGCTAAATGCATATTGAGTCATTGCTTTAGACCTGTAATTTCAGATTGTTGGAACATTTAGGAGAGTTTAATGTTCACAAGATCTGTAAATTTAATTTATTTGATTTCTAAGAATTACTTAAGTTCTTAGGAAGCGTGTTAAGTCATGTGATTAAGGTACTTAAAAAAGGAAATAAAAATATATGACATTAATAAATGTGGCTAAATGTTCAAGGGATTTAATTAGGTTGTAAAGTCTTCCTTCAAAATAATTATAAACATTAGATTTATGGATGCTGCTGCTGCTGCTGCTAAGTCGCTTCCGTCGTGTCCGACTCTGTGCGACCCCATAGACGGCAGCCCAGCAGGCTCCCCCGTCCCTGGGATTTTCCAGGCAAGAACACTGGAGTGGGTTGCCATTTCCTTCTCCAGATAGATTAATAAAATTTATAAACATATAAGCTTAAGAAAAACAAGGGTTTCGAGTGAGTTGAATACTAATTTTGCACCACGATAACCTTCAGTAGTTTTTTTCTAGGCATAAAAATTGCCCTCGAGAACATAAAAATATTCATTTCTATTAAGAAATTCATTTCTATTAAATATTCAACTCTACTATTTTGTATGACCTTTGTCAAGTCATTTGACTTGTCTTAGCTTCAGTTTCTCTCTAGCAACATGGAGTCATCATGTTAACATGCAGGGTGCTCCTAAGGAGTAAATGAGACACCTTGCACAAAGTGCTTGACACATTTAGAATCTTAATAATAAAAGCTTAAAGAAAAAAAAAAATTCAGTTCTTTTACTAAACATAAGGGCAGAAGCTTTGTTTATATTCCATCCGGCCACCAACAGTTTAAACTTCAATCTTCCATATACTTTCTCCAGTTCAGTTCAGTTGTTCAGTTGTGTCCGACTCTTTGTGACCCCATGGACAGCAGCACCAGGCTTCCCTGTCCATCACCAGCTCCCAGAACTTGCTCAAACCAATGTCCATTGAGTTGTGATGGCCTCCAACAAGCATATTCTGTCATCCCCTTCTCCTCCTGCCTTCAATCTTGTCCAGCATCAGAGTCTTTTTCAGTTAGTAGGTTCTTCACCTCAGGTGGCCAAAGTAGTGGAGTTTCAGCTTCAGCAACAGTCCTTCCAATGAATGTGCAGGACTGATTTCCTTTAGGATGGATTGGTTGGATCTCCTTGCAGTCCAAGGGACCCTCAAGGGTCTTTTCCAATACCACAGTTCAAAAGCATCAATTGTTTGGCACTCAGCTTTCTTTGTGGTCCAACTGTCACACCCATACATGACTACTGGAGAAACCATAGCTTTGACTATATGGACCTTTGTTGGCGAAGTAATGTCTCTGCTTTTTAATATACTGTCTAGGTTGTTCATAGTTTTTCTTCCAAGGAGCAAGTTTTAATTTCATGGCTGCAATCACCATCAGAAGTGATTTTGCAGCCCAAGAAAAT
>SJYT01002523.1:10213-28931 GCA_006410635.1 Cephalophus harveyi | reverse complement strand
AAGCAGGGTGACAATATACAGCTTGATGTACTCCTTTCCCTATTTGGAACCAGTCTGTTGTTCCATGCCCAGTTCTAATGTTGCTTCCTGACTTGCATATAGGTTTCTCAAGAGGCAGGTCAGGTGCTCTGATATTCCCATCTCTTTCAGAATTTTCCACAGTTTATTGTGATCCACACAGTCAAAGGCTTTGGCATGGTCAACAAAGCAGAAATAGATGGAATTCTCTTGCCTTTTCCATGATCCAGCGTATGTTGGTAATTTGATATCTGGTTCCTCTGCCTTTTCTAAAACCAGCTTGAACATCTGGAAGTTCACAGTTCACATATTGCTGAACCCTGGCTTGGAGAATTTTGAGCATTACCTTGCTAGCATGTGAGATGCGTGCAATTGTGTGGTAGTTTGAATATTCTTTGGCATTGCCTTTCTTTGGATTGAAATGAAAACTGACCTTTTCCAGTCCTGTGGCCACTGCTGAGTTTCCCAAATTTGCTGGCATATTGAGTGCAGCACTTTCACAGCATCATCTTTTAGGATTTGAAATAGCTCTACTGGAATTTCATCACCTACCCTAGCTTTGTTCGTGGTGATGCTTCCTTCCTAAGGCCCACTTGACTTCACATTCCAGAATGTCTGGCTCTAGGTGAGTGATCACATCATCATGGTTTTCTGGGTCATTAAGATCTTTTCTGTGTAGTTCTGTGTATTCTTGTGACCTTTTCTTAATATCTTCTGCTTCTGTTAGGTCCACACCTTTTCTGTCCTTTATTGTGCCCACCTTTGCATGAAATGTCCCCTTGGTACCTCTAATTTTCTTGAAGAGATCTCTAATCTTTCCCATCCTACTGTTTTCCTCTATTTCTTTGCATTGATCACTGAGGAAGGCTTTCTTATCTCTCCTTGATATTCTTTGGAACTCTGCTTTCAAAAGGGGAAAATCTTTCCTTTTCTTCTTTGCCTTTAACTCCTCTTCTTTTTTTAGCTTTTTGTAAGGCCTCCTCAGATGACCATTTTGCCTTTTTGCATTTCTTTTTCTTGGGGATGTTCTTGATCCCTGCCTCCTGTACAGTGTCACAAATCTCGTCCATAGTTCTTCTGGCACTCTGTCTATCATATCTAATCCCTTGAATCTATTTGTTACTTCCATATAATTGTATGGAAGTTCAATTCCATATAATTGTATTTATACAATTATGCAGTTGTATATAATTATATCAAATTATATAAATATATATATATAATATATACAATTATACACAATATATACAATTATATATACAATGTATATACAGTTCCATATAATTGTATTTATACTTCTATAAATACTTACAATTCCATATAATTGTAAGGGATTTGATTTAGGTCATACCTGAACGGTCTAGTGGTTTTCCCTACTTTCATCAATTTAAGTCTGAATTTTGCTATAGGAGTTCATGATCTGAGCCACAGTCAGCTCCTGGTCTTGTTTTTGCTGACTATATAGAGCTTCTTACTCTTTGGCTGCAAAGAATATAATCAATCTGATTTTGGTATTGACTATCTGGTGATGTCCATGAATAGAGTCATCTCTTGTGTTGTTGGAAGAGGGTGTTTGCTATGACAAGTTCATTCTCTTGCCAAAACTCTGTTAGCCCTTTCCCTGCTTTATATTGTACTCCAAGGCCAAACTTGCCTGGTAATCCAAGTATCTTTTAACTTCCTATACTTTTGCATTCCAGTCCCCTGTGATGAAAAGGACCTTTTTTTTTTTTTTTTTGGTGTTAATTCTAGGAGGTCTTGTATGTCTACATAGAACCATTCAACTACAGCTTCTTCAACTTTAGTGATTGGGGCAATAGACTTGGATTACTGTGATATTGAATGGTTTGCCTCAGAAACAAACAGAGATCATTATCATTTTTGAGATATACTTTCTTAGTTAGCAATTAGTTTGTTACCTTTCAAGGCACAAAGGATGGTTAAAGGGTTAATTTTAATGCCCAGGGGAGGTTGACCACACACATTAGATCTTCCCCAGAAAGTAGCTGCAGGGCATACATGTTCAGCGGACTCTTTTTGATCCCATGGACTGTAGTCCACCAGGCTTCTCAGTCCATGGGATTCTCCAGGCAAGAATAGTTTAGTGGGTTGCCATTGCCCTCCTCCAGGGGATCTTCCCAACCCAAGGATCAAACTTGCATGTCTTAGGTCTCCTGCATTGGTTGGCAGATTCTTTACCACTAGCACCACCTGGGCTTTCCTGGGTGCTCAGCGGTAAAGAATGCATTTACAGTGCAAGAGCTGCAGGGGAGGTGAGTTTGCGGACAGAGGAGCCTAGCAGGCTACAGTCCATAGCCTCGCAAAAAGTCAGACATGACCGAAGTGGCTTAGCACGCATGCGTGCCACCTGGGAAGCCCAGCGGCAGGGAAGTATTAGCAAGCCAATGTCCCATTTCAGGCTCCAAGGACTTTATGCAGCCAGCGTTTCTGTGCCAATATCCAGGGCCAAATGACTGGAATGAGATTTAAAACACTAGGGGAAAGGAGAAGTTAGTATTCCCTCTAGACCAATAGTTGCCCGGTGAAATGTCACTATATTTGTGTCAGGAGGAACAGAGGAATGCAGTCCTGTCTGGGCAAAGTGCACACAGAAGTCCCAGAGGAGAGCGGACCCAATCCTCCACATGACTTGAGTGTACTATGGTTAGTATAGACAATCCACTTTTCTCTGAGTGCTTATATTAATACTTGAAAAATGAAAACATAGTTTTGAAGAAAAAAGTGTAAAATGAATTCTTTTGAGCACTTATAAAATTTTTTAAATGCGTTTAACCTCTTGAAAAACTGCAATGATTTTTTATGGTAATTCTGAAGGGATGCAAACACAAATATAAAACAGTATGTGAGAAAGTAGAGACAGAGAGACAGAGATGGAAACAAGGAATAGAAGAGAGTGTGTGTATCTCACAGAAAACAGAGGGACAGATTCCTGGAGAAGCTGTGAAACAAGACCTAGATACAAAGACAAACAAGAAGACATGATATTGAACACCAAGAGACCTAACGCTGAAAGCTAATGGGACAAAAAGTAAGGGAAGACTCTGAAGAAAAGATATTTTGTGGATGAAAAGTTAATCAATTAATCTATGGAAAAAAGGTGGAAATTTTTGTTCAAGCCCGATTGAGTGTAATAACCCAGAACAGAGTCTCAGAAATCTCCAGGAACTGATCTGCCCATTAGATATCATAGCAGAGTCATACAGTGTTTTGAAACAGAGAACTGGACATATTACATGACATATTACTGACAGGTGATACAATCCAGGTCTCCATGTACAACAGGAGTAGTAGGTCATGGGTCGTTTTGGCTTCTTACAAAATTAAGCAGGAAGGTTATCACCTCAGGAGTCATCTTGTGATGCTGGGAGAATGTTGCTGTTCGTGGTTGAGCCGGTATTTCCACCAACGGGGATGCATAAGGCACAGTAGAGGAGAGAGAGGACGCCAAAGGGCAGAGAAAAATTTTTTACGTCCATATTTTCCTTGACTTGCCTTAGAATTTCATCGATATGTAATTTCCAAGGATCTGAAGAAGCCGCTGGAAGACACCACTGGGCAACACTCAGTTAAGTCAATATTTATTTTGTGCCCACCAGGAACACAGCAACCTTCTGGAACTAACGTGGAAATGAATTTAATTCTCTCCTGTTCTGAGGGGTGGGTAAGTTCAAGTCTGTGGAGCCGCCTGGGGCTGAGGCGTGAGTACGTGCAAATTCACAGGGCACTCTGCTTCCATCTGGCTGGCCTGCAATTCTCTGCCTCCAGGGCTACCCTACAACTCTCTCTTCCACCGACTTCATGGTGGAAAAACAAATATCTAAAGAGAGACAAAGATGAAACCATTATAAAAATTTATTTTTGAACTTGTAATATCAGGTCTAAAATAAGTGTTACTTAATAGTGACAGCATATTTCTTAATTAAATATAAAAAATTGAAATCTAGATATTGAAAAACAAAGAATGTTTAAATTTTTTTAAAACACTGAACCAGAGACAGTTTTCATTAGGCTCCCCTCTAAACACACACATGTGCTGACATATATGATATTGTGCAGTATTTTTAAAACAAATCTCTCTTTCCTTTAAAAAAATTCAGCCAAGAAGTATTTCTTAGGAATGTCGGAGTACACAAACACATATCTGATCAAAATGTCTCTGAAGGCCCTACAGAAAGGAAAATGTAGTTTTGTTACATGACTCATGGTGTCCATAAGACAAAAATAAAGCAGAGGTTTAGAAGAAACACAACTATTCTGGCAGTCTGGCAGTGGGATCTACAAAACAGACTTCCAAGGGAAGGACACCACCCTCAAAACTCATTACACCTTACTAGGGAATCCACACACCCATTCAAACCAACTCGTCTGATAAACAAACCTAAAAGAAAGAATATGCATGGCAAAATAACTTAAGGGAATACTAACTTACTTTATTCTTCTTACATTTTCCTACATCACAGCCAGACCCCTGAGATTGTTGCAGAGTGAAAAATAGAAGATGCTTAAAATAAAGGGTTATTTGTGTTGTGTAAAGAGAGAACTTTTGAAGTTGAAGAAACTATGCTACTGGAGGATGAAGGCAGAGAGAGCAACTTTGAGGAACTTGGGAAGAGGGCGCTAGGGCTCCCAGACTACAAAGAAAAAAAGGTCAAAGTGAGGACATCACATAGAACTAGGGCTGAGTAATCCTTGGGCACCTTAATGTCTCCAAGTCTCTACTCTTGCAGTTTATAAAAAATGAGATAAAAGTAGCACTTAATTCATAAGGTACTGTAAGTTGTGAGGACTAAGTAGAATAAGTCAGTGCCTGCAATAAACATTGGTGCACACGTGCCTTTTTGAATTATGGTCTTCTCACAGTATATGGCCAGTAGTGGGATTGTTAATCCATCTGATAGTTCTATTTTTAGGTTTTTAATGAACCTTCATGCTGTTTTCCATAGTGGCTATACCAGTTTACATTCCCACCAACAGTGCAAGAAGTTTCCATTTTCTCTGCACCCTCTTCAGCATTTATTTTTTGTAGTTTTTTTGATGATGGCCATTCTGACCGTTGGAGGGAGGCTTAAGAGGGAGGGGATACATGTATACATACAACTGATTTACTTAATTGTTCAGCAGAAACTAACACAACATTGTAAAGGAATTATACTCCAATTTTTAAAAATTCAAAAATAAAAATAAAGTTCAGTTCCTGGAACATAAATGTTCAATAATGGTTGTTACTTTTAGTCAGTTTGAAAATTAAATCTATGAGAGTGATACACAAAGCTTCTAGCCATTGCACAAACACAACCATTGCAAAGAGGGAAATATCATTGGTTATGCACATTATTTACCTGATAAAAATAAATTATTTATAGTTCTTCAAGAGATTTACCACTACCCTTTGCAGGAAAAATACGAGCATTTGCTCAAGAAAAACACCAACCATCTCCCACAACCTTGCCAACATGGAGCCACTCAGATCAACATGTCTAATATACCTCCAATCCACGAGGAAGAATAATACAAAAAAATTCAAAGTACTTAATACACCAATGGCTTTTACAAAATCAACTGCCACCCTTATCCTCTTTTAGTCCTCCCTTCCTTCAGTACTATCACATCTGAGGCTAAAGATATTTATAATTCTCTGGTGACTAACCATAACAAACTTTTGACAAGCAGGCTGGTAAACTTGATAAAAGTATCTTAATATGACAGATATACTTCTCAAATGGAATGTGGGAGGGGAGAGGACACTTTAATTTTTGATAAGCTAAAATAGCACCTTAAAAATGGAATGACCCTACATAGGGATTTAACAGGAGAGCTAATTTCTGGTCAAATACGCCTCCAGCTATGAGGCAAGTGGGTTTGTATTTGCATTAGATTTCTCGTTAGAAATCTTAACATGATCTTCGGGTCTCCTCATTCTTGCATTCTTCTATCCTGCCCGAATCATTTAGAACTAATCACTGGTCTCAGATGAGTTGCCCAATAGTCCATGATGGGAGAAAAAAAATAATAATCATGACTTAACAATTCAGCAAACGTTTCCTGAGCCTTTGCTATAAATCCAGTAGCAAGGACACAGAGATGGACAGAGTCCTTGCTATCAGCCCCTTCTCAAAACCACAGCACAGCCTTGCCCAGCCTCTAACAGGGTCACTTAGTCCTGCCCAGCACCTGAGCCACTTTCTGTGGCTCCAGCCACCTCCAAGTATGGCTTGGCATTTTCGCCTTCCTGTGTGGCTACAGAGCAGCTATGACTCAAGATTTCTGAACTTGTGAGGGTTAGCCTTCTCCAGAAAAGAGAAGCTCAAACAGGAGTTTCCTCCAATGACTCTATTTTGCAAAATAAGGCTTTAATTTTTCACTCCCATTTCAGTTCTTCTTCTAGAAGTCCTCATGTTTCTCTAGACCATTCTTAGGAGGAGTTTGCCTAATGGACAATCCTGTTTCCCTGGGGATGGAAGCTATTATTCAGAGAGCAATTTTAGGGGCTGGTGTTCTGTGACCTACAGACAGACTTCCCTGTGGACACCCTTAGGGATTTCTAAAGTCCACTTACCCATTACCTTGTGCCCAACTCCAGGGAACTGAGCTGCAAAAAGTTAAACCATCTAAACCCTAAGGACAGATCTTTGGCAGCTAGTGCTCACTGTATAAAGGAACAAAACATTCAGTCATTCATTCACTGAGTACTTAATAAGTGCATGCTGTGTCAGACAAAATGTTAAATCCTAAAGCTATGGAGATAGGAGGAAGTAAACCATATTATCAAGAAACACATAGTCTCAAAAGGAAAACAAAGAGGAAGTAAATAATTATAAGTGATATAGTAGAAATATTCAAAAACCTAATGGGAACACTGAGAGAGACAGGCAAGGTTTGGCTATGAAAGCTAGGATGGGTGTCACAGAGGAGGTGATATTGGAGAAGAGTTGAAAAATGAGATGGGGGGATACTAGATGGACAAAATAGCCAGTCGGTGAAGGGCAGTGAGTGCAAGTACAGAAAGTTCCGTACATACCAATCTTCAAGTTGCAAACTTTCAAAGATGTGAACGCGCATCTGATTCCAGCAAGGAATCAGAAGCTGTGTCATTAACATCAGGGATGAGAGAAATTGCAGCTGACCCTCTGTCTCCTCTTGCTGATGATCCTTCAGCTCTATCATCTCCCGCCTTTTCTTCCTCTTCCAGTCAGTAACTCTTCTTGTCCTTTGATTCAATGTCAGCCCCTGTATGCCAGCTGTTGTACTGTATTACTGTACTTTTCAAGGTACAGTACTGTAAGATTAAAAATGTCTATTTTTTGCTTTTATGTATTATTTGTGTGAAAGTGTTAAAAACCTATTACGGTACAGTAATGCATAGCCAGTCGTGTTAGCTGGGTACCTAGACTAACTTTGTTGGCTGGGCTGTGCTCAGTTGCTGTCATGTATAAGCAATTAAACTTACAAATGCACTCTGAGAAGAGAATGCCTTCATTTGTAGGGGACCTACTGTACATACATTTCAGGCAGAGGGAACAGCATAAGCAAAGGCCCAAGATATAAAATAGCATGGTGTATCCATGGCACAGTAACCTTCTAATATTTTGCTTAGGAGTTTGTCCATTTTTTTAGAGGCCCAAAATGGCAAATGGAATTAATCTTGAAGGCCCGCTGCCTCTTGCCCATCTTTTATTCAGTATGTGCTCAGTCATTCAATCATGCCCAACTCTGTGACCCCATGGACAGTAGCCCACCAGGCTCCTCTATCCACGGAATTTTTCAGGCAAGAATACTGGAGCAAGTTGCCTTTTCCTGCTCCAGGGGAATCTTCTCAACCCAGGGATGGAAGCTGTGTCTCTTGTGTTTCCCGAATTGGCAGGCAGATTCTTTACCATGGAGCCACCTGGGAAGCCCCAGTATTCAAACAATCTATTACACGTGAGAAAGACAAGACTGATCCACATGGTGCCTACTTGCAGTCTAAGCACAGACCATCTTGAGCCACTGAAGAGTGTTGTTACTCTGGAGATTAATGTGTCTAAATGTATCCTTCTTGCCACCCCAGTTGGGAAAGCTTCTTTAGGATCTAGCCTGGCCTCACAAACATATTCTGGGACCATGAAAGATGCTCTATCTTTCCAGCCACTTACATCATTACATGTAAGTAGTCCATAGGTTCTGAATTATGATACCCGCCCTTGAGGAGAAAGTATAAACTGAAGGGGAGGGAATGAGAACAAATATGTATGAAGAGTATAATAAATGCCATTGACGGTACACTCTTAAAACATAAAGTAGAAAGAACAGCAAGATCTCCCTGATGGTAAGAAAACTTCATTGAATAGATTATAAGAGATAACTTGCCTGATGAGTGGTAGTCCGAGAAGTGGAGAAGGGTATTTGCAGATGAGGAATCATCTGAGCTCACAGCATGTGATGTGTGAGAGTCAACAGCCTACTCAGTGAACAGCAAAACGGTTTGGTATTTCCAGAGGTGTGAAGGACCAGGGCCAGGGGCAGACATACAGCAACAAGGGCAGTCCGGGTAATTGTGCAGTGCCTTCTAGAAGAGCTGTTTCTTAGACACACCTGAGGAGGTAAGGGGAAAAACCTTCTAAGCCAGAGAAACTAGGAAGAAAGCCAGTGAGACATTCAGAGCAAAGAAACTGAGCCAGGCTGCTGCTGCTGCTGAATCACTTCAGTCGTGTCCGACTCTGTGTGACCCCATAGACAGCAGCCCAACAGGCTCCCCTGTCCCTGGGATTCTCCAGGCAAGAACACTGGAGTGGGTTGCCATTTCCTTCTCCATTGTGTGAAAGCGAAAAGTGAAAGTGAAGTCGCTTAGTCGCGTCTGACTCCTAGCGACCCCATGGACTGCAGCCCACCAGGCTCCTCCATCCATGGGATTTTCTAGGCAAGAGTACTGGAGTGGCTTGCTATTGCCTTCTCCGACTGAGCCAGGAGTTAGGGCTAATAACAGCATCGACTCTCTGTCCTCCTGCCTGGGTGAAATACAGAAGGCCAGGCTTGAGTCCAGGTGCTTTCACAAACAGTGCTGACCCTGGGTCTGCGGGAACACCTCCAGCACCTCCAAACTGACCGAACGGACAGTGCCCTCTAGTGGTGGCTCACTTGATTGCCAGGTGACACAAACCATCCCGTTCTTCACCCAAGAACCTGTCATGCGCTGGCTTCCATGACAGCCGCTGGAGCCACAGGTCTTTAAGACACTGATTTCTCACTCAGGCTCACATTTTAGGGTGTGAGACACTGAAATGACCACATCCAAACAATAGTGTGTGAAAGCGAAAGTGTCAGTCGCTCGGTCAGTTCCAACTCTTTGTAACCCCATGGACTGTAGCCCGCTAGGCTTCTCTCTCCATAAAATTTCCCAGACAAGAATACTGCAGTGGGTTGCCATTCCCCTCTCCAGGGGATCTTCCTGACCCAAGGATCGAACACAAGTCTCCCATGCTGCAGGCAGATTCTTAATTGTCTGAGTGGTCAATGCAAAAAAAAAAAAAAGAATGCAATCAGAGATACTCATAAGACAAAGAGTTTATATAGAAAAGGGGAGCTAATAATGCAGAGTCAATTCACCCTGAGGATAGTTGGCAATAAATCTTAATTTGTAGGAGATGTCACACTTTGCTGCTTCAATTCTGGCAATGTTCTGAAGTCGCTAATTATATTGAGCTATTCCAGAACACATATTGCACAAAGATGAACGTGGGAAAGTACTTGTTTCATTTATAACTGAGGCGGAAAAAAACCCTCCAAATAAATAAATCCATGGCAATCAAATGTAACTGTAGCTCATACTAGGTAATAAGTGTACCTTTGCAGATAGATATGCTTTATAACTGCCCAAGGGGAATATTTGAATCTTTTTTAATAATCATTCCCCAAAGAATCTGTTTTTCAAAGTATTTTTACATCTTGAGTTAATGTTCAGTGGAACACTTCAGTATTTTTTCCATTTTATATTTTATAATGTCAACACATGAATCAACTTTGCACCTTGTTGACGTTCTTCAAAACTTTATCTCCAGTCCAGATGACATTCCTATGTTCATTTTTCTGTATCACTTAAGGCCACACATCTCTCTACTTATACCAGAGAACACCAGCATCAGGTTTGACTTCTCTTTTCTTCAACTAAGCTTCCATTAATTCCTCTTGATATTACATCTTACATGCTTCTCAAATCTGTCTACTTCTCTCTGACCTCCCTGCCTCTACTGATGTTCAAGTCTCCCAAATGGTCCTCTGGACATCTTTTTTTTTTTAGTGCATTTTATAAAGGGGTCAGTCTAACACATATTATTCTCCTGCTGGAAGTCATTCAATTAACTACCATTCCCTTTAAGTGAAAGTTCAGTAAAAAGTACCTAAAATTGCTTGCAAAGTCCTTCCTGATCTGTCCTCTGCTAAGCTCTCCTGCCTCAATTTCATTCTTTCCTTTTCCTTTCCTTTATCTCTTACCTTCCAATTATTAAAAAATGTTTTTATGCCTCAAACACTCCATTCCTTTTCTAGAACATTCTCTTTTTAACTGGAGAGCTTTTATCATTACTTCAAGCTACATCTTGGATATTTTATTAGAATCATTCCTGGACCTTCTAAGTCCAGCTTTGAGTTCCTCCCCTGTTCCCTTTGTGTCTTGGAGTTCACCATTACACTGTATGGAAATCATCTGTTTTCTTTAGTCCAACAGTGTGAACACAGGAATTATTTAATATCATATCTGTATTGTATATGATTCACATTTCTAGAATGAACTAATGACATCTGATCTGCTCTCTGCCAAATGGTATAGAGACTCCCCTATGGGAGGACCCTAGGTGCCCAGCTATGCTGATGACCTGGGAGATAGGCCTATCCAACACTGGATGAAGTGTCAGAAAACTTATTTGACTGTAGATTTAAGTCATGATCTCCAAACAGCTTATCAGTAATCCAACTTCCTTTAAAAGAATCTCTAACTGTAGGAAAAGGTAAAAAGGGGGGATATCTTTGGCTCCTGAAAGTCCCAATATTTCAGATGACCTCTTTTCTTAGAAGATTAAATTTTACTTCTTACCAAACTCACCCTGGCCAATATCTAGATTCTCAGATCAGTGGGGCTTTCATCAATTTCATTCACTTATTCTCCTTCATCTATTTCTCACTGGTTAAGCACCTATTAAGTGCAAGATACTGGAAATACTAGTTGAGTACGATGTCATTCCCCACACCACCTCCTCACTCAATCTATTCAGGGCTAAGAGGAATGAAGAAAGCAAACATGTAATCTTGTGATACAGATTCCCTCCAAGCTCATTGCAAATTTTAACTTAGGGAAAGAATTCCAGAAGGTATAAGAAATGTTAAGAAATGAAAAAAATTTTCTTTATATTTGAAATAAAATAAGCTTTAAGAGCAATAAATATAAAATGAACAGCAGATACCACAAGAGGACATCTTTTTGCTTATAAACTGTAAAGATTCTTATTGCATTAGTTCATTAGTCAGTGCTTTTTGCATTAGTTACCTTTTAACTGAATTCTCTCCATAACTGAGAAGCAATTAGTCTGGCAAAGTCCACACAGTTTTTTCAAAGACATATAGCCAAAATATGGCCAAAGCTATAAAAGGCTGGTTATTCACAGGTTGTTAACATGTATGTGCTTAGTTGCTCAGTTGTGTCTGACTCTTTGCAACCTCATAGACGGTAGCCCCCAGGCTCCTCTGTCCCTGGAATTTTCCAGGCAAGAATACTAGAGTGGATTGGCATTTCCTACTCCAGGGGAACTTCCCAACCCAGGGACTGAAGCCATATCTTTCATCTCCTGCATTGGCAGGCATATTCTTTACCACTGTGCCACCCTGGGAAGCCTGGTCAACATGGATAGCTTGTGACGATTACTCAAACAAGCATGCCATTGGTGGGCCTGGTGATGCTGTTGCCAGAGGAGTAGAAATGCATTCTAAAGGATTTTTGACTTGAGCAAGATTTGAAATGAGTAAGAAGTTTTTTGAACAAAATGATTCTGCAGTTTTCATAAGCCAAGAACTCTTCAAAATACATCTCTGAGGCACTTGCGTAAATATTTAGAGCTGGTTGCATTCCTTGCTATTCCTTTAACATACTTCACTGTATGTATATCTGATACCTTTGTTGTTCTTTCTGAATGAAATAGCCTCCAGCCACAGGTGCCTGTCAAACTCAAATATCATCCTACTGTGAAGCATCACACAGGGATCAACAGAAATCTCTCAGGCTGAATCAATTCCTCCCCACTCCGAGTGCTCACAGCATTTTGTGGTTTGCCATTCAAACTGCACTTATTGTGCTATATTATCCTCACTGGTAGATATATCTCTGTTCCCTAAACGGCTGTGACCACAGGACCCAACAGTACCTGATACATCTTAGAGCCTCCATATAGACAGGTTTAATGTTTGAACCATTCTATTTTTTCTCTATTTCTCTGTGTCACGATAATACCAAATTCATCCAGTTTTGGCTAACTTCATGATGTCCAGTGTTAAAAAGTTCTGATCTGACAATTTAGATATAGATCATTCTCAATTATTCACAAATCTATCTTGGAAAAAAGCATGGAGTTGTAGTTTTAAGAGATTTCGTGGTTTGGGGCAATCGACTTAACCTTCATGGCTTCAGTTTCTTCATTGAGAAAATGAGGACTAAATAATCTGTACATTCCCATCTTCTCCTAGTCTATGAACCAATGTCCTTTCCTGAATTCATGTAAAATTAATGGTCTAGATTTGATCTTTTAGTGCTGGATCTCTGTTGCTTTCTCCAGTTGTGGTGAGCAGAGCCCAGGCCTCTCACTGTGGTGGCTTCTCCTGCTGCGGAGCACAGGCTCTAGGCATACAGGCTGCGATAGTTGCAGCGTGCGGGTCCCAGGGCATGCAGGCTTCAGAAGCTGTGGTTCGCAGGCCTAGTTGCTCCATGGCATGTGGGATCTTCTCAGACCAGGGATCGAACTGGCAGACCCTGCATTGGCAGGCAGATTCTTATTCCCTCTACCACCAGGGAAATCTTAGGTTTTGTTTTGTTTTAATTTTGTTTCCTGTTCCTCTGCTCTGTTTTTTCTTAAGAAAAAATCAAATTGAAATTCTTTATAGTTTACTATGATGTCATTAGAGCTCTGAAAGTCACAGATACAGATTCAGTCCCTTACTCTGACACTGACTAAACTAACCGGATAATCTTGTCAATTTCAGCCTGGCTAAGCTTCAGCTTCCTCGTGCGTGAAATGAGAATAATAGTGATAGCGGTGGTTTCACAGAGTTGCGCATAATCTTCTTCTGTATTTCTTATGACTCTCTGCAGCTGCAAGTTGTGTAGGGATGCAAAGGTCTTAGTAACACAAATAGGTTCACTCACAAATTAATCAGGGGAAAAAGTGGAAGCAGTGACAGATTGTATTTTCTTGGGCTCCAAAATCACTTTGGACAGTGACTGCAACCACTAAATGAAAAGATGCTTGCTCCTTGGAAGAGAAGCTATGACCAACCTAGAGAGCATACTAGAAAGCAGAGACATCATTTTGTCAACAAAAGTCCACATAGTTAAATCCATGGTTTTTCCAGTAGTCATTTATGGATGTGAGAGTCGGACTATAAAGAAAGTTGAGTGCTGAAGAACTGGTGCTTTCAAATTGTGGTGCTGGAGAAGACTTGAGAGTCCCTTGGACTGCAAGGAGATCAAACCAATCAATCCTAAAGGAAATCAGCCCTTAATAATAACCGAAAGGACTGATGGTTGGGCTGAAGCTCCAATAATTTGGCTACCTGATGCCAAGAGCCAACTCATTGGAAAAGACTCTGATGCTGGGGAAGATTGAAGGCAAAAGGACATGGGAGTGGCAAAGGATGAGATGGTTAGATAGCATCATCAACTCAATGGATATGAATTGGAACAAACTCCCGGAGACAGAGGAGCCTGGCATGCTGCAGTCCACGAGGTTGTAAAGAGTTAGATATGACTTAGAAACTGAGCAACAACAACTATTTTCTCCCATTCTAGAAAATGTAATCTATTTCTTGCTGATTGCCAGATATCATAAACATCTGATGATACAGTGCAAATATAGTACCAAGTACTGCGCCAGTACCATTTGTAATACAGCCATGAAAAATAACCTGAAGAAGAAATAACTAATAAAAATATAGCAGGCTAGGTACATTAAAATTACTGGATAGAATATGGAAATAAATAGATAAATCTCTACAATATTTATCACAAAAAGCAACTATATTTATGATCATACGGCAAAAAGTTTCTAAGGGGAGTTATTAGGTACTGTGATGCAGTCTTTAAATGCTCAAACTTAATTATTTAACTCCTTTCTTTTACTAAGAAGTATTTATGGAAGCTATGAGCAAAAAGATGAAATTCAGCATGAAAATAGGAGTGCCTACCCAGTGGGCATTGTGGAGCTGGCCAGGGACAGTGAGAGGCAGCAAAGATGATCTTCACCTAGCTCTCAGCTCTGTCTCTGGCCAACTCTGGAGGTTACCCTTGTTAGCCAAGTGAGAAAGCAATGGAGAAAAACATGAAGACTCATGGTCTGTGTATGTTTGACATCTAGCAATTTATTACAATTTCAACCTAAGCTGTACTGTTCTTAGCCACTCAGCTATATCCGACTCTTTGCGACCCCATGGACTGCAGCCCACCAGGCTCCTCTGTCCTTGGGGATTCTCCAGGCAAGAATACTAGAGTGGGTTGCTATGCCCTTCTCCAGGGGATCTTCTCAACCCAGGCATCAAACCGAGGTCTCCCGTGTTGCAGGCGGATTCTTTACTGACTGAGCCAAAACCTAAGCATCTCTATTCAAATATGAAAAACAAATTGATAATTTCAAAACTTCAGTAGAACTTTGGTAAATATTCATTTCATTTATTTCTCTTGCATTTTGTAATAAAGGTAAATTCATTAACTTTCTATGCTATTAATACTACCAAGTTTTACTGCTGATAAAGCAAAAGTTGGCCAAGTCTGCTCAGGTAGTCAGAGATCAGACACTGGCTCCCTTACCCTAAGACATAATAGTAAGGAAGTTTACTGTCCCTTTTTTATCACCAGTAATATTAAATACTTTATATCTTCATTCTAATTCTCATTATAATCTTTTCAGGATAGATTTTGTTGCCCCCAGTTTACAGATAAGAAATTTGAGGTGAAAGAAATTAAAGAAATGTCACCAGAGTCACTGGTTGTCTTCCTAACTCCACAGCCTCTTTCACTATGTTCAACTCCTTTCTTTGCCAAAATTCAGGTTTGGAAGTATTTGCTAATATTAGAAGAATTACACCTACAGAGAAGAATCTTTAGAGTATAAGTTTATCTTTGAAAAAAAGTGGTAATTTTAAACCTTTTTTTCATTTTGCATCTCAATTATTATTACTGGTAAATTTAAGAAATCAAGTTTAAAGTTATGCATTTATTTCACTGTTGTTCTCTTTTTCTACAGACTTTCTGGAGGAACACTAAAGAACAATGACCAAAAACCATGTTGCACCAAAAACAAAATAGAAAAAATAAAAGAAAAAAGTCTGCAATTTAAATAAATCCCTAAACTCAGTAGGGATTGAGTTTCCCACTCAATCCCTCTCCCACATCATTTTAACAACTGAAATGTGAACTACAAAGAGATTCAGTGAAATTTCTAGGGTCATTGAGTTCAAAGTCTGCTGAGAAAACACACCAACTGTTCTTGCCGTGTCTGTGGATTTTGATAGCTATCTTTGATCCAAGCATATTGTAGTGAAAATATGAAATTTATTTTTTAATAAAACATAAAAACAACTCAATTTGCGTGTTATGAGCAACCATTTACTTGCACTTATAGCAGCTTTGGTGGATTACTTGCAAAGGCATTTTCATATGGGCAATATAAATTACATAAACAAAGACTATAAATATTTACATATTTTATGTTATATTAAAGTGGCAGCAAAAGAAATATTTCCTGTTAGTGGAAGACTGAGAATAACCTATGTGGAAATTTCAGAATTGAATCTATTGGCTCTATAAAGGGATCATGACTTGTCTTTTTTAATATTTTTAAATTAGGAGATAGAAAAACTAATACTGTCAACTTTTTAGCAAAGCAGTAGAAAGCATAGTTACATTTCACACTATATTCTTTGAAGGATTTATTTTAACTTACTAAAACTGCTTCAGAATACAAAGGTTAAAAAGGACCTTACAATTTTTAAGTTGATTTTCAGGACCAAAAGTTTCTCTTTAGGAGGTGATACATTTCTTCATTAAAATTGTAAAGCTGAAAGGCATCTATCTAAAAGAGTTGCTGAAGTGCCATCTAAACTAAATAGAAAGAGGAGAGTGAAAAAGTTGTCTTAAAACTCAACATTCAGAAAACTAAGATCATGGCATCTGGTCCCATCACTTCATGGCAAATAGAGGGGGAAACAATGGAAACAGTGACTGACTTTATTTTGGCGGGCTCCAAAATCATTTCAGATGGTGACTGCAGCCATGAAATTAAAAGACACTTGCTCCTTGGAAGAAAAGCTGTGACCAACCTAGATAGCATATTCAAAAGCAAAGACATTACTTTGCTGACAAAGGTCCATCTAGTCAAGGCTATGGTTTTTCCAGTAGTCATATATAGATGTGAGAGTTGGACTATAAAGAAAGCTGAACACTGAAGAACTGATGCTTTTGAACTGTGTTGTTGGAGGATATTCTTGAGAGTCCCTTGGACTGCGAGGAAATCCAACCAGTCCATCCTAAAGGAGATCAGTCCTGAACATTCACAGGAAGGACAGATGCTAAAGCTGAAACTCCAGTACTTTGGTCACCTGATGCAAACAGTCAACTCATTGGAAAAGACCCTGATGTTGGCAAACATTGAAGGCAGGAGGAGAAGGGGACAACAGAGGACGAGATGGTTGAATGGCATCACCAACTTTATGGACATGAGTTTGAGCAAGCTCTGGGAGTTGGTGAAGGACAGGGAAGCCTGGTATGCTGCAGTCCATGGGGTCTCAAAGAATCTGACACAACTAAGCAACTGAACTTAATTGAACAACAATCAAACAAGTTTTGTGTTCTTTCATTTTTCACTGTTAGATTTAGCAGATGTGAGAAGCAGTTTAAAAATGCATACACCAATCTATGAGTGGCCTCAAGAAAGAAACCATTTCCCAAGAGAAAGAAACCTTTAGGATTATTCCAAATATAATAAACTCTCAATATATTTTCTGGAGAAGGAAATGGCAACCCACTCCAGTGTTCTTGCCTGGAGAATCCCAGGGACGGGGCGTCTGGTGGGCTGCCATCTATGGGGTCGCACAGAGTTGGACACGACTGACGTGACTAAGCAGCAGCAGCAGCAATATATTTTCATACAATGAGCATCTATTGTGTCAGTAAATATGCTGACACACAGATATGACAGTCCATACGAAAATGTCCTTTACTATCCTTCAACCCCATGCCTGCATGCGTGCATGCTAAATCGCTTCAGTCATGCCCGACTCTTTGCGCCTGCCAGGCACCTCTGTCCATGGAATTCTCCAGGCAAGAATTCTGGAGTGGGTTGCCATGTCCTCTTCCAGGGCATCTTCCTGACCCAGGGATCAAACCTGCATCTCCAGTGGCTCCTGCATTGAAGGATTCTTTATGCTGAGCCACCAGAGGAAGCCCATCCTCTGGCAACAAATAGGTTCCACCAGAGGAACCCCATATGAGTCTCACATTCACTGATTCTATATCCTTTCCAATATCTTTCCCCACAACCAATGTTCTTACTTCCCTCCTTGCCTCAATAAAGTTTTCTGAACAATCTTTATTATCATCTCCTTGCACATAACCTTGACTTCTTTCCCCTGACAAGTTAGCAGAATTAGAGGAGTTACAGGTTAAAAAAGTGTATGTGTTTGTAAAAAAATCATCAAATTGTACACAATTGTTATGCATTTCTTTGCATGTAATTTACTTTTATAAAACTTTAAGCAAATATTGAACTCTAGTTAACAGATTTGCTTTTAGAAATGGTATGGATTAGCAATGTTAAATTGGAGAAGGAAATGGCAACCCACTCCAGTGTTCTTGCCTGGAGAATCCCAGGGATGGCGGAGCCCAATGGGCTGCCATCTGTGGGGTCGCACAGAGTCGGACACGACTGAAGCGACTTAGCAGCAGCAGCAGCAGCAGCAGCAATGTTAAACCTTGCTTACATAAATGAGTAAATAAAGGTAATGGAGCAGTATCTTAAGAGAGAGTTACAAATATGGAAAGAAGGGACATTAGTATTGGATTGAGATGCAAAACATTACTGTAAACTCATGGATTTTAATATCTACCGTTCTCACTAGGTAAATCTACAAATGAGAATATATATATAGGCATCCCAGACTCCTTGCTCCTTCAGCCCACCACCTACCTCGTTCAGGTTGGTGAAGGTGAAGTCGCTCAGTCGTGTCCGACTCTTTGCGACCCCGTGGACTGTAACCTACTAGGCTTCTCCGTCCATGGGATTCTCCAGGCAAGAATACTGGAATGGATGGCCATTTCCTTCTCCAATATATAGGCATATATGTGTATATGTGCACATATATATGTACATATATAAGATGTGTTCACTGAGATTGTCTAAAAGTTATCACATAGCATTAGCATGAGCACATCTAATACCTAGAGCTTGATTAC
>SJYT01002522.1:471831-515599 GCA_006410635.1 Cephalophus harveyi | reverse complement strand
AAAGAAATCATTAAGATTAGACAGAGCAGAAATAAATAGAAAAGAAATGAAAAAAAAAAAAGATGAATAAAACTAAAATCTCATTCTTTTTGAAGATAAAGTTGACAAATCTCTAGCCAGACACATCAAGAAAAAAAGAGAAGCATCAAATAAACAAAATTAGAAATGAAAAAGGAGAAGTTACAGCAGATAATGCAGAAATATGAAGGATCATAAGAGATTGTTATGAGCAACTATATGTCAATATATTAAAATATATAAATGTAAAGATATTTGCTCCTTGGAAGAAAAGCTATGACCAAACTAGACAGCATTTTAAAAAGCAGACATTACTTTGCCAACAAAGGTCCATTTAGTCAAAGCTATGGTTTTTCCAGGAGTCAAGCATGGATGTGAGAGTTGGACTATAAAAAAAGATGAGAACCAAAGAATTGACACTTTTGAACTGTGGTGTTGGAGAAAACTCTTGAGAGTCCCTTGGATTGCAAAGAGATCAAACCAGTCAATCCTAAAGGAAATCAGTCCTGAATATTCACTGGGAGGACTGATGCTGAAGCTGAAACTCCAATATTTTGGCCACCTGATGTGAAGAACTGACTCATTGGAAAAGATGCTGATGATGGAAGAGGTTGAAGGCAGGAGCACAAGGGGACAACAAAGGATGAGATATTTTGATGGCATCCCTGACTCGATGGCTATGAATTTGAGCAAGCTTCAGGAACTGCTGATGGACAGGGAAGCCTGGCGTGCTGCAGTCTATGGGGTCAGAAAGAGTCAGACACAACTGAGCTACTGAATTGAACTGATAAGCCAATAAAATGGACAACCTGGAAGAAATGGACAGAGTTTTAGAAAAATTCTCTCTCTCAAGACTGAACCAGGAAGAAATAGAAATTATGAGCACCCCAATTACAAGCACTGAAATAAAAACTGTGATCAAAAATCTCTCCCAAAACAAAAGCCCAAGGTCAGATGGCTTCACAGGTGAATTCTATCGAACATTTAGGGAAAAGCTAATGCCTATATTTCTAAAACTCCTCTAAAAATTGCAGAGGAAGGAACACTTCTAAATTCATTCTACAAGGCCACCATCACTCTGATACCAAAACCAATCAGAGACAACACGCAAAAAAGAAAATTACAAGCTGATATCACTGATGAACATAGATGGAAAAATCCACAACAAAATTTTAGCAAACGGAATTGAATACCATGTTAAAAAGATCATACACCATGATCAAGTCCGGTTTATCCCAAGGATGCAAGGATTCTTCAATATATGCAGCTCAGTCTCGTTACACCATATTAACAAATCAAAAGATAAAAATAATATGACACATGTGTGCCTGTGGCTGATCCATGTTGATGTATGCCAATTTCCATCAGCATGCTGCTGCTGCTGCTAAGTCGCTTCAGTCGTGTCCGACTCTATGCGACCCCACAGATGGCAGCCCATTGGGCTCCGCCATCCCTGGGATTCTCTAGGCAAGAACACTGGAGTGGGTTGCCATTTCCTTCTCCAATGCATGAAAGTGAAAAGTGAAAGTGAAATCGCTCAGTCGTGTCTGACTCAGCGACCCCATGGACTGCAGCCTACAAGGCTCTTCTGTCCATGGGAGTTTCCAGGCAAGAGTACTGGAGTGGGTTACCATTGTCTTCTCCTTCATCAGCATATTGTAAGGTAATCATTCTCCATTTAAAATAAACTAATTAATTAAAAATGTTAATCTCAATAGATGCAGAAAAAGTCTTTGATAAACCAGCACACAATTATGATAAAAACCCTTCAAAAATGGAACATTTTAGGAACCTACCTCAACATTGGTTCACTTCAGTCTCTCGGTTGTGTCTGAGTCTTTGTGACCTCATGGACTGCAGCATACAAGGTTTCCCTGTCCTTTACCATCTCCCAAAACTTGCTCAAAATAGCAGAAAGCAGAGTCCTAGAACAGAGAAACGTAAGGGAGACACGTGAAATGGTTAAGGAAAGATTCCAGGATATTCCCCAAGGATTGGGTATCAGTTACTGATTGCTGAATGATGAGCCATCACAAAATGTACTTGCTTTAAAAAACAATGTACTTGCTTTAAAAAACAACGTTCCCATCATCAAAAAGCTACAAACAACAAATGCTGGAGAGGATGTGCAGAAAGGGAACCCTTCTGCACTGTTGGTGGGGATGTAGACGGATGTAATCACTATGGAGAATAGCATGGAGATTACTTTAAAAACTAGTAATAAATCTACCTTATGACCCAGCAATTCCACCCTGAGTAAAACCATGATTCAGAAAGACACATATACACCATGTGTACACACATATACAATGTTCATTGTAGCACTTTTCACAAAAGCCAGGACATGTATTGGAATGAAAACTGACTTTTTCCAGTCCTGTGGCCACTGTTGAGTTTTCCAAATTTGCTGGCATATTGAGTGCAGCACTTTCACAGCATCATCTTTTAGGATTTGACATAGCTCAGCTGGAATTTCATCACTTCCCCTAACTTTGTAATGATGCTTCCCTAATACCCACTTGAATTCACACTCAGGGTGTCTGGCTCTAGGTAAGTGATCACACCATCATGGTTATCTGGGTCATTATCTTTCTTGTATAGCTCTTCTGTGTATTTCTGCCACCTCTTCTTAATATCTTCTGCTTCTGTTAGGTCCATACCATTTCTGTCCTTTATTGTGCTCATCTTTGCTTGAAATATTCCCTTGGTATCTCTAACTTTCTTGAAGAGATTTCTAGTCTTTCCCGTTCTATTGTTTTACTCTATTGCTTTGCACTGATCACTGAGGAAGATTTTCTTATCTCCTATTGTTATTCCCTGGAACCCATAGTAAAGGCCATATGTGATAAACCCACAGC
The DNA here is from genome assembly GCA_006410635.1 of Cephalophus harveyi. Classification (NCBI taxonomy): domain Eukaryota; kingdom Metazoa; phylum Chordata; class Mammalia; order Artiodactyla; family Bovidae; genus Cephalophus; species Cephalophus harveyi. Next base: position 512,723 of record SJYT01002522.1, on the reverse strand, counting down.
AAACATTATTCTCAATGGTGAAAAACTGAAAGCATTATCTCTAAGATCAGGAACAAGACAAGGGTGCTCACTCTAACCACTATTATTCAACATACTTTTGGAAGTCTGATCTATGGCTATCAGAGAACAAAAAGAAATAAAAATAATTCAGGTTGGAAAAGAAGTAAAACTCTATTTTCAGATGACATGACACTATACATAGAAAATCTAAAGATACTATCAGAAAATTATTAGAGCTAATCAGTGAATTTCACAAAGCCACAGGATACAAAATCAATACACAGAAATCATTTACATTACTATACACTAACAGTGAAAAATCAGAAAGAGAAATTAAGGAATCAATTCCATTCATCACTGCAACAAAAAGAATAAAATATCTAGGAATAAACCTACCTAAGGACAGAAAAGAGCTATATACAGATAATTATAAGACACTGATGAAATAAATCAAAGATGACATAAACAGATGGAGAAATATTCCATGTTTCTGGGTTGGAAGAATCAATATTGTGAAAAAGACTATACTACCAAATACAGTCTACAGATTCATTGTGATCTCTATCAAATTACCAAAGGCATTTTTCACAGAACTAGAACAAAAAATTTCACAATTCATATGGAAACACAAAAGACCCTGAATAGCCAAAGAAATCTTGGGAAAGAAGAATGGAGCTGAAGGAATGAACCTTCCTGACTTCAGCATATACTACAAAGTTATACTCATCAAAAGAGTATGGTACTGGCACAAAAACAGAAATATAGATCAATGGAACAAGATGGAAAGCCCAGAGGAAAACCCACACACTTATGTATACCTTATTTTTGAGAAAGGAGGCAAGAGGATACAAGGGGAGTGGGGCAAAGATAGCCTCTTGTATAAGTGGTGCTGGGAAAACTAGACAGTTTCATGTGAAAGAAAGAAATTAGAACACTTCCTAACACCAAACACAAAGATAAACTCAAAGTGGATTAAACACTTAAATGTAAGACCAGAAACTATAAAACTCTTAGAGGAAAACATAGGCAGAACACTTAATTACATAAATCACAACAAGATCCTCTATGTCCCACCTCCCTGTGTAGTAGAAATAAAAACAAAAATAAAGAAGTGGAACCTAATTAAACTTAAAAGCTTTTGCACAGCAAAGGAAACTACAAACAAGGTGAAAAGACAACTTTTAGAATGGGAGAAAATAATAGCAAATGAAACAACTAGCAAAGGATTAATTTCCAGAATATACAAGCAGCTCATACAAGTCAATACCAGGAAAACAACCAACCAATGAAAAAAAGGGGAAAAAAGATTCAAACATTTTTCCAATGAAGACATACAGATGACTAATAAACACATGAAAAGATGCTCGGTGTCACTCGTGATTGGAGAAATGCAAATCAAAACTACAATGAAGTATCTCCTCACAGTCTTCAGAATAGCCATCATCAAAAAAATCTACAAAGAATAAATGCTGGAGGGCATGTGGTGAAAAGGGAACCCTCTTTCATTGTCGGTGGGAATGTAAATTTATAAAGCCACTATGGAAGACAGTATGGAGATTCCTTGAAAAAACTAGGAATAAAATCACCACATGACCCAGCAATCCACTCTAGGCATAACCCGAAGAAAACAAAATTGAAAGAGGCACATGTGTTCCAATGTTCACTGCAGCACTATTTACAAGAGCTAGATTATAGAAGCTTCCTGGATGCCCATCGACAGATGACTGGATAAAGAAGCTGTTGATTCCTTGAAAAAACTAGGAATAAAATCACCACATGACCCAGCAATCCACTCTAGGCATAACCCGAAGAAAACAAAATTGAAAGAGGCACATGTGTTCCAATGTTCACTGCAGCACTATTTACAAGAGCTAGATTATAGAAGCTTCCTGGATGCCCATCGACAGATGACTGGATAAAGAAGCTGTAGTACATATATTCAATGAAATAATAGCCATAAAAAGGAATGCACTTGAGTGTATTCTAATGAGGTGGATAAACCTAGAACCTATTTACTGATGATGTAAGTCATAAAGAGAAAAACAAATGTATACCAACACATATATATGGAATCTAGAAAGACGCACGGATGAAATTATTTTTAGGGCAGCAGTGGAGACACAGACAAATAGAGAACAAACTTATGGATATGGTGCTGGGGGAGGGAGAGGGTGGGATGTATGGAGAGAGCAACATGGAAACACACATTACTATATATAAAATATATATCCAATGGGAATTTGCTGTATGACTCAGGGAACTCAAATTGGGGGTCTGTTACAGCTTAGAGGGATANGAAATTATTTTTAGGGCAGCAGTGGAGACACAGACAAATAGAGAACAAACTTATGGATATGGTGCTGGGGGAGGGAGAGGGTGGGATGTATGGAGAGAGCAACATGGAAACACACATTACTATATATAAAATATATATCCAATGGGAATTTGCTGTATGACTCAGGGAACTCAAATTGGGGGTCTGTTACAGCTTAGAGGGATACGATTGGTAGGGAGGTTCAAGAGGGAGGGGACATATATATATCTATGGCTGATCATGTTGAGGTTTGGAGAAACCAAACAATACTTTAAAGCAATTATCCTTCAATTAAAAATAATTAAAATTTAAAAAGGAAGGTAAACTGAAAAACAGTAAAAAAAAAAAAAAAGAAAAAAACGAAATTAGAAAGGAGTATAAGTAATATAACTCAACATAATAAAGGCTGTATATGACAAGTCAAACCCACCTGCCAGTGCTCGAGACATGAGATGTGGATTCGATTGCTGGGTTGGGAAGATCCCCTGGAGGAGAGCATGGCAACCCACTCCAGTATTCTTGCCTGGAGAATCCCATGGGCAGAAGAGCCTGGAGGACTTCAGTCCATAGCATCACAAAGAGTTGGACAAAACTGAGGCGACTTAGCAGGCATGCAAGCATGACAAGTCTATAGATATCATACTCGATGGCAAAAAAATGAAAGTTGTCTAAAATGTGTAACAAAGGAATATGCTCAATTTCACCACTTCTACTCAACATAATCCTGGAGTTAGAACTGTCACATCTCACCTAGATGACATCTTCACAGCCATACTGTGAAGACTTTTTCTCACTGAGGCCAGTTGATAAAATTTGTAAGATATGATTGCTCCATCACATGTGTGGTCATCAAGAAAAGGCTATAAGAAACAAGAAAAGTTAAGGAAATATGACACCATCAAAGGATAACAATATTCCAGTGAAAGACATCAAAGAAATGAATATCTATATGAACAATGAAGGGACTCAGCCATACATATATACGAATCCATTCTCCCCTAAACCCCCCTCCCATCCAGGCTGGCAGATAACACTAAGCAGAGTTCAGTAGGTCCTTGTTGATTATCCATTTTAAATATAGCAGTGTGTACATGATCTTCCCCAAGTCCTTGACTATCCCTTTCCCCTGGGAACCATAGAGTCATTTTCTAAGTCTGTGAGTCTCTTTCTGTTTTGTAAGTAAGTTCCTTTGTATAATCTCTTTTTAGATTCCACATAAGGGAAGTCATATGATGAGAAATGGACATCTATAAATTGCCTGACAAAGAATTCAAAATAATTGTTTAACGGAGGCTCAGTGAACTACAAGAGAATGCTGACAGACAAGTCAGTGAAATCAGAAAAACAATACACGAACAAAACAAAGTTTAACAAAGAGAATTTATAAGAAACAAGAAAAGTTAAGGAAATATGACACCATCAAAGGATAACAATATTCCAGTGAAAGACATCAAAGAAATGAATATCTATATGAACAATGAAGGGACTCAGCCATACATATATACGAATCCATTCTCCCCTAAACCCCCCTCCCATCCAGGCTGGCAGATAACACTAAGCAGAGTTCAGTAGGTCCTTGTTGATTATCCATTTTAAATATAGCAGTGTGTACATGATCTTCCCCAAGTCCTTGACTATCCCTTTCCCCTGGGAACCATAGAGTCATTTTCTAAGTCTGTGAGTCTCTTTCTGTTTTGTAAGTAAGTTCCTTTGTATAATCTCTTTTTAGATTCCACATAAGGGAAGTCATATGATGAGAAATGGACATCTATAAATTGCCTGACAAAGAATTCAAAATAATTGTTTAACGGAGGCTCAGTGAACTACAAGAGAATGCTGACAGACAAGTCAGTGAAATCAGAAAAACAATACACGAACAAAACAAAGTTTAACAAAGAGAATTCATAAAAAATTAGAGATTCTGGAACTGAAGAACATAAAGGAATGAAATTAAAAAATGCAGTAGAGAACAGGTTTATCAGGCATTATTCATAATAGCCAAAATGTGGAAACAACTCATATATCCACTAACTTGTGAAAACAAAAGGCAGAATATGCATACAATGAGATATTTTTCAAACATAAAAAGATATGAATACAGATTCATACTTCAACATGGATGGACCTTTGAGCACATTATGTTAAGTCAAAGGAACAAATCACATAAGATTATATTTGGTATGAATTTATTTATATGAAAAATTAAGAAAAGGAAACTACATAGAAATAGAAATCAGGTTAATGATTTCCAGCAGCTAGGGGGAGAGAGCAATGGGGAAAGATTGGTAATGAGTGTGATGTTTCTTTTTGAGGTAATGAAAATGTTTTGGAATTAGACGCTGGTGATGGTTGTACTGTTCATACTGTTCATGCGGTTCTCAAGGAAAGAATGCTTGAAGTGGTTTGCCATTCCCTTCTCCAGTGGACCAGGTTTTGTCAGAACTCTCTACTAGGACCTGTCCATCTTGGGTGGTGCTACACGGCATGGCTCATAGTTTCACTGAGTTAGACAAGGCTGTGGTCCATGAGACCAGTTTGATTAGTTTTTTGTGATTGTGGGTTTCATTCTGTCTGCCCTCTGATGGATAAGGGTAAGAGGCTTATGGAAGTTTCCTGACTGTGGGGGAAACTGAGTCTCCTTCTGATGGGCAGGGCCATGCTCAGTAAATCTGTAATCTAATTTTCTGTTGATGGGCGGGACTGTGTTCCTTCCCTGTTGTTTGACCTGAGACCAAAGTATGGTGGAGATAATGAAGATAATGGCACATAGACAACAATAACAACAAAACACAAGAGAAGTAACAAATGCAAATTAAGATCAACTAGAAGTGCATCAACACTTTAATATCTTTTTCCTAAACCATGCAATGTCTGCACACAGTAGGCACTTTGGAGCACTGCTGGTTCTACCAAGGCAGAAAGACTGCTGGCAGAATACTGAACTAAAGTCAATACAGATATATTGGAAAAAATGCAAAGCCACAGAACTATGGATTGATCTTAAGAACTGCAGAGGGCACAAGCACTCTCAGTCATGTCATGTGACATTCTAAAACTTCACCATGGCTCTAAAGATTTGGAAGTCCTAGAGATGGCAATCTGAAAAGAAAAAGAAATAAAAGGATTTCAAATTGGCAAAGAAGTAAAACTCACTGTTTGTAGATAACATGCATAGAAAGTCCTAAAGATGCTACCAAAAAATTACTAGATCTCATCAATGAATTTGGAAAGGTTGTAGGATACAAAATTAATACACAAAAATCTGTTCCTTTTCTATACACTAAAAATGAAAGATCAGAAAGAGAAATTAAAAAACAACATCATTTACCATCACATCAAAAAGTGTAGGACATCTCAAAATAAACCTACCTAAGGAGACAAAAGAGCAGCGGCTGTGCTTGTGCAGGAGGGCTGAGAGGAGTTACTCCACATTCAAGGTCAGGAGGGGTGGCCATGAGGAAATACCCCTCGTCCAAGGTAAGGAGCAGTGGCTGCACTTTGCTGGAGCAGCTGTGAAGAGATACCCCATGTCCAAGGTAAGAGAAACCCAAAAAGATGGTAGGTGTTGTGAGAGGGCATCAGAGGGCAGACACAGTGAAAGCATAATCACAGAAAACTAGTCAATCTGATTACATGGACCACAGCCTTGTCTAACTCAATGAAACTAAGCCATGTCATGTGGGGCACCCAAGACAGGTGGGTCATGGTGGAGAGGTCTGACAGAAACTGGTCCACTGCAGAAGGGAATGGCAAACCACTTCAGTATTCTTGCCTTGAGAACCCCATGAACAGTATGAAAAGTCAAAATGATAGGATACTGAAAGAGGAACTCCCCAAGTCAGTAGGTGCCCAATATGCTACTGGAGGTCAGTGGAGAAATAACTCCAGAAAGAATGAAGGGATGGAGCCAAAGCAAAATAGTACTCAGTTGTGGATATGACTGGTGATAGATGCAAAGTCCGATGCTGTAAAGAGTAATATTGGATAGGAACCTGGAATGTTAGGTCCATGAATCAAGGCAAATTGGAAGTGGTCAAACAGGAGATGGCAAGAGCGAACGTTGACATTCTGGGAATCAGTGAACTAAAATGGACTGGAATGGGTGAATTTAACTTAGATGACCATTGGATGACTACTGTGGGCAGGAATCCCTTAGAAGAAATGGAGTAGCCATCATGGTCAACAAAAGAGTCCAAAATGCAGTACTTGGATGCAATCTCAAAAATGACAGAATGATCTCTGTTCACTTCCAAGGCAAACCAATCAATATCATGTAATCCAAGCCTATGTCCCAATCAGTAATGCTGAAGAAGCTGAAGTTGAATGGTTCTATGAAGACCTGTGAGACCTTTTAGAACTAACACCCCCAAAAGATGTCCTTTTCAGTATAGGGGACTGGAATGCAAAAGTAGGAAGTCAAGAAACACCTGGAATAACAGGCAAATTTGGCCTTGGAGTATGGAATGAAGCAGGGCAAAGGCTAATAGAGTTTTGCCAAGAGAACGCACTGGTCATAGCAAACATCCTCTTCCAACAAAAACATGCACTGGTCATAGCAAACATCCTCTTCCAACAAAACAAGAGAAGACTCTACACATGGACATCACCAGATGGTCAACACTGAAATCAGATTGATTATATTCTTTGCAGCCAAAGATGGAGAAGCTCTATACAGTCAGCAAAAACAAGACCTAGAGCTGACTGTGGCTCAGATCATGAACTCCTTACTGCAAAATTCAGACTTAAATTGAAGAAAGTGGGGGAAACCACTAGGCCATTCAGATATGACCTAAATCAAATCCCTTGTGAGTATACAGTGGAAGTGAGAAGTAGATTTAAGGGCCTAGATCTGATAGATAGAGTGCCTGATGAGCTATGGGTGGAGGTTCATGACATTGTACAGGAGACAGGGATCAAGACCATCCCCATGGAAAAGAAATGCAAAAAAGCAAAATGGCTGTCTGGGGAGCCTTACAAATAGTTGTGAAAAGAAGAGAAGTGAAAAGCCAGGGAGAAAAGGAAAGATATAAGCATCTAGTGCAGAGTTCCAAAGCATAGCAAGGAGAGATATGAAAGCCTTTCTCAGCAATCAATGCAAATAAATAGAGGGAAACAATACAATGGGAAAGACTAGAGAGCTCTTCAAGAAAATTAGAGATACCAAGGGAACATTTCATGCAAAAATGGGCTTGATAAAGAACAGAAATGGTAGGGACCTAACAGAAGCAGAAGATATTAAGAAGAGGTGGCAAAAATACACAGAAGAACTGTACAAAAATCACGACCTAGATAATCACGATGGTGTGATCACTCACCTACTGCCAGACATCTTGGAACGTGAAGTCAAGTGGGCCTTAGAAAACAATCACTATGAATAAAGCTAGTGGAGGTGATGGAATTCCAGTTGAGCTCTTTCAAATCCTGAAAGATGAGGCTGTGAAAGTGCTGCACTCAATATGCCAGCAAATATGGAAAACTTAGCAGTGGCCACAAGAACTGGAAAAGGTCAGTTTTCATTCCAGTTCCAAACAAAGACAATGCCAAAGAATGCTCAAACTACTGCACAATTGCACTCATCTCACATGCTAGTAAAGTAATGCTCAAAATTCTCCAAACCAGGCTTCAGCAATACGTGAACTGTGAACTTCCAGATGTTCAAGCTGGTTTTAGAAAAGGCAGAGGAACCAGAGATCAAATTGCCAACATCTGCTGGATTATCGAAAAAGCAAGAGAGTTCCAGAAAAACATTTATTTCTGCTTTATTATAAATAAATAAAAACTGATACGGTTTCGGAAACTGACACACCTAGTGTTATTTGTCACCTTTTAAGACTCTCTCTAAACGCATACTCTGGTCGACTGGACGGAGAACTCTTTGGATATACGTCCAGTCCTTAGTTCTCAATCTTTACCTGTCCCTTGTTGTCTGACCTTCCAAATAGGAAAAGGAGCACATCAAGGCTGTATATTGTCACCCTGCTTACTTAACTTATTTGCAGAGTACATCATGAGAAATGCTGGAGTGGAAGAAGCACATGGTGGAATCAAAATTGCCAGGAGAAATATCAATAACTTCAGATATGCAGATGACACCACCCTTATGGCAGAAAGTGAAGAGAAGAGATGGGAATACCAGACCAGCTGACCTGCCTCTTGAGAAACCTATATGCAGGTCAGGAATCAAGAGTTAGAAATGGACAGGGAACAACAGACTGGTTCCAAATAGGAAAAGGAGCACATCAAGGCTGTATATTGTCACCCTGCTTACTTAACTTATTTGCAGAGTACATCATGAGAAATGCTGGAGTGGAAGAAGCACATGGTGGAATCAAAATTGCCAGGAGAAATATCAATAACTTCAGATATGCAGATGACACCACCCTTATGGCAGAAAGTGAAGAGGATCTAAAAATCCTCTTGATGAAAGTGAAAGAGGAGAATGAAAGAGTTGGCTTAAAGGTCAACATTCAGAAAATGAAGATCATGGCATCCAGTCCCATCATTTCATGGGAAATAGATGGGGAAACAGTGGAAACAGTGTCAGACTTTATTTTTTTGGGCTCCAAAAATCACTGCAGATGGTGATTGCAGCCACGAAATTAAAAGACGGTTACTCCTTGGAAGGAAAGTTATGACCAACCTAGATAGCATATTAAAAAGCAGAGATATTACTTTGCCAATAAAGGTCCATCTAGTCAAGGCTATGGTTTTTCCAGTGGTCATGTATGAATGTGAGAGTTGGACTGTGAAGAAAGCTGAGCACTGAAGAATTGATGCTGTTGAACTATGGTGTTGGAGAAGACTCTTGAGAATCCCTTGGACTTCAAGGAGATCTAACCGGTCCATTCTAAAGGAGATCAGTTCTGGGTGTTCATTGGAAGGACTGATGCTAAAGCTGAAACTCCATTACTTTGGCCACCTCATGCAAAGAATTGACTCATTGGAAAGGACTCTGATGCGGAAAGGGATTGGGGGCAGGAGGAAAAGGGGATGACAGAGGATGAGATGGCTGGATTTCATCACCAGCTTGATGTATATGAGTTTGAGTGAACTCCAGGTGTTGGTGATGGACAGGGAGGCCTGGCGTGCTATGATTCATGGGATCACAAAGAGTCAGACATGACTAAGTGAATGAACTGAACTGAAGGAGACAAAAGATGTGAACTCCAGAAACTATAAGTTACTGGTGAAGAAACTGAAGATGATGCAAACAGATAGAAAGATATACCACATTCTTTGATTGGAGAATCAATGTTGTCAAAATGACTATATTACCCTAGGCAATCAGCAGATTCAATGCAATACCTGTCAGATTGCCAATGGTATTTTCTACAGGACTAGAACAAAAAAAAAGTTTTAAAAGTTGTATGGCGACACAAAAGACCATGAATAGCTAAAGCAATCTTGAGAAAGAAAAACAGAGCTGTAGAAATCAGGTTCCCTGATTTCATACTATACTGCAAAGCTACGGTCATCAAAACAGCATGGTACTGGTACAAAAACAGAAATAAACACAAACAGAATAGGATAGAAGCCCAGAAATAAACCTACACACCTGTAGCCAATTAATCTACAACAAAGAAGACAAGATTACACAATGGAGTAAAGAGAGTATCTTCAATAAACATTCCTGTGAAAACTGGACAGCCACATATAAAAAGTGAAATTTAGAACACTCCTTTACACCATACACAAAAATAAACTCAAAATGGATTAAAGACCTAAATGTAAGATCAGATACTCTAAAACTTTTAGAGGAAAACATAGGTAGAACATTCTCTGACATAAATCACAGCAATAACTTTCTTCTGTCTCCCTGAGTAATGAAAATTAAAAAAATAAACAAAAGGTACCAAATTAAATTGAAGAGGTTTTACACAGTAAAGGAAACCACAAAGTAAATTAAAAGACAACCCACAGAATGGGAGAAAATATTTGCAAATGAAGTGACAAAGGATTAGTCTCCAAAATTTATAGTCCTTGTGACTTAATATGCAAACAAACAAACAACCAAATTAAAAAAATAAGATCTAAACAGACATTTCTCCATAGAAAATGAAAACTACAATGAGATATCACCTCACATCAGTCAGAATGGCCATCATAAAAAAATCTACAGATAATAAATTCTGGAGAGGCTTGAAGAAAATGGAACTCTTCTATATTGTTGGTGGGAATGTAGATTGGTATGGCTACTATGGAGACTAGTATGGAGGTTCCTCTAAAAACTAAAAATAGAGCTACCATAAGATTCCACAATCCCACTCTTGGGTGTATACCCAGAGAAAAACATGCTTCAAAAGGATACATGGACCCCATTGTTCATCATTGCAGCATTGTTGACAACAACCAAGACATGGAAGCAACTCAAACGTCCATCGACAGAGGAATGAATAGAGAAGATGTGGTACTTACATATAATGGAACATTATTTGGTCATTAAGAAGAGTGAAATGGCATTGAAACATGTATACTATCATGTAAGAAACGAATCACCAGTCTATGTTCTATATAGGACACAGGATGCTTGGGGCTTGTGCACAGGGATGATCCAGAGAGATGATATGGGTAGGGAGGTGGGAGGGGGGTTCAGGACTAGGAACTCATGTACACCCGTGGTAGATTCATGTCAATGTATGGCAAAACCAATACAGTATTGTAAAGTAAAATAAAGTTAAAGAAAAAGAGTGAAATAATGCCATTTGCAGCAACCTGGATAGACATAGAGATTGTCCTAATGAGTGAAGTTTTGAGGAATCTAAAAAAAAAAAGAAAAAAAGATACAAATGAACTTATCGTAGGGTAACTAATTTTATCTCAGGATCCCATGGAATCATCTCTTTTGTATTCCTATTCATCTGACTTTGTGAAATCAGCATTGACATTTCAGAGGCATACAGGTTTAGACCCTTCAAGCTCCCAATTTTGAAGACTTTTGGAGTGCTCCATCCTTGGAATTGTTCTCATTTGTTCATATCTAATAAGAGTTGGACTATAAAGAAAGCTGAGCACTAAAGAATTAATACTTTTGAACTGTGATGTTGGAGAAGACTCTTGAGAGTCACTTGGACTGCAAGGAGATCCAGCCAGTCCATCCTAAAGGAAATCAGTCCTGGGTGTTCATTGGAGGGACTTATGTTGAAGCCAAAACTGCAATAGTTTGGCCATCTGATGTGAAGAGCTGACTCATATGAAAAGACTGTGATACTGGGGAAGATTGAGGGCAGGAGGAGAAGGGGATGACAGAGGATGAGATGGTTGGATGGAATCACTGACTCGATGGACATGGGTTTGAGTAAACTCTGGGAGTTGGTTATAGACAGGGAGTCCTGGTGTGCTACAGTTCATGGGGTTGCAAAGAGTCGGACATGACTGAGTGATTGAACTGAACTGAACTTTAGTTTTCAGGATTGTTTGTCAAACTTTTCTTCTTATCCCTGCTGACATCCTTAAAGTTGCTACATTTAAAAGGCCATATCACATCTGCATACACCTGTGAAGATGTGGCTCAGAAATTATCAGAAAGGAGTCCTCATTTCAGTGATCCAGTTTCTTCCTTGGATGATAGATGAAGTAAAAATCTCTGACCCAGAAAGTGTAGGGAGATGGAGCCTCTCATGGTGGTTCTGAAAGATGCATTTGTATTTCTTCATCACCTAAGTTTGGTCTTGTATTCTCAAGTAAATGTAAGGAAAGAGTTCACATTTTTAGTGTTCATCTTCAAGGGTTGAATTCCCACAGAGCCTAATTAAATATCTTATTGCCTCCTGAAATCATGAGAGAGTTGGTTCTTTAGAGACTAAGGGAGAAAAAGTCCTCATTTCAGTGATCCAGTTTCTTCCTTGGATGATAGATGAAGTAAAAATCTCTGACCCAGAAAGTGTAGGGAGATGGAGCCTCTCATGGTGGTTCTGAAAGATGCATTTGTATTTCTTCATCACCTAAGTTTGGTCTTGTATTCTCAAGTAAATGTAAGGAAAGAGTTCACATTTTTAGTGTTCATCTTCAAGGGTTGAATTCCCACAGAGCCTAATTAAATATCTTATTGCCTCCTGAAATCATGAGAGAGTTGGTTCTTTAGAGACTAAGGGAGAAAAAAAACTGTGTAAATTGTTTTGCCAATTTTGACTCTTGGGAAGCAATTATGAATCTCCATATATTTCCTCTATCTCACTAGACTCTTTTTTCTCCCAGGAAGAGCCCATCTGTTTTTAGATATGATCTCTGGAGTGCAAAGTATCTGTGATGAACTTTTATATCCATCTCTGGGATGCATCTCCTTTTGCAAAGAATTAAAGAAAATAATTGAACATCATTAACTGAAGTTTCAGGATATTGCTGAAATGCTTCCAAGCATTTGTACACACACACACACACACACACACACACACACATTATATATATATATATCTCTCCTATTACCCAACAAAGATGAAGGCATATGTTTATCAAAAGACTTACACAGGAAAGTTCAAAGCAGCTTTATTCATGATAGCTCACAAATGGAAGCAACCCAAGTGACCATCAAAAATAGAATAACTAAATGAATTAGCATACATTATACAGTGGAATACCATACAGCGGTGAAAAGAATGGTCTGCATCCACACAGAGGAGAATGGATGAATCTCTCAAACAAAGTGTTGAAAATAAAAGCTGTGAAAAGCAGCCCTAAGACACTAATAGCTTGATTTACTAAGTACATTACTTTCTTCAGTCCAAAAAATCTTTTCTTTCTTTAAACATTAGAGGGTAGGGAAATGGGATACAGAATGGTAGAGGCAAGATAATGTGAGGCCTTTTCCCTGAGTGTTCTCTCTGTTGAAATGTTGTCCTCCCTCAGCCCTTTGCTTTATTTACCATATCTGCATCTCTCCTGATGCCATTAATTTTTTTTCATAGAATTTATGCTGTTTCTTTCCTATCTTTCTCCACTAGATTTCAAATTCTGTAAAGAATTTATGTCTTTTTTTTTTTTTTTGCCTTGTGTCTCCTTAGTGATTGGCACTTGGCAAATACTTGTTTGAATTAGTAAATAACCAACTTAGTAGATAATTGAATTAGTGAATAATCAAACAAGCAAGTGAATGAATGAATGACTACCTGGGATGGCACTCGTGAACACTTCAGGAAGAGTTAATGATAATTTTAAACACTGTCAAGTCAGAGTCCTCACTGGACGAGGCCTGCTCTATTGATATTTATTAGTTACGAGACACGGCTGTGGGGTCTTGTCTCTTAGCAGCAGTGTCCCAGGCCAGCCCAACTCTCCTTTTTTCACAAACTACAGTTCCTTAGGAACTACCGTCTGCTTTACTGTGTAAGATGAATTCCAAGTCTGCTATTGGCATTCTGTCTCCCCAGCCTAGACTGTTTCTCCCCTTAGACATTGTTTTTTTTCCCATCTTTTGTCCCCTCTTCAACAATGTTAACTGGCCTTTCTCTCCCATCTTAAATTGTTGGGCAGTGTAGTGGGCTTTCCCTTAGGAGATAATATCTTGGGTTGATCCAATCAGGATAAAAGTAAAATTTTGATTAAGACAAAATTTAGGTGGACAAATAAAGAAATTTTAGTCCCATTCTTCAGACAATACAGTAGTATCTTTCATACGTATTAGCTCAACTCTTCATGTTAACCCTGTGAAATAATAGTAATAGCTACCACTTACATTGTGCTTATATGCCAAGTCCAAAGCACTTTGCTTGGCATTATCTAATGCATATACTAATTAATGGCCCTAAGAAACAAGGGCTTTTATTAACCCCATTTGGGGTTTAAGAAAATGAGATTCAAAGAGGTTAAATAACTTGTCCAAGGTCACACAACAATAGTCATGATGGAACCGGGATCCAAAACAGAGTTCGGGTCCACCATCTGTGCTCTTAACCAACAAGCTCTAATAACCCAGTACGCTATTATTTGGCTATTAGAGGTTATTGTTATTTCCATTAACAGGTGAAAGGATCAGGAAAAAAAGTAATTTTTCTCAATGTCACAGAGTTAGTAAATGGCAGAGCCCATATTTGAACCCAATCTAAACCATCTATCAAACTACCCATGTACATAGACACTGGGTTGTTCTCAAATGCATCTCAAATTAAGAATGTCCAGAAATACACTATCCCAAACCACTCTACCTTTAGGAGTCTCCATCTAAGTAAACAGAATCTCCAGCTACCTCATGCTCTACATCCAATCAATCACCTACTTTCGTTAATTCTCCCCCCAAAGTAGATGACAAAATCTGTCTCTTATCCCTGTCTCAATGTCAGCCACCCTTGCTTTCTAATCTATTGCAATAACCTTTTAATTGCTCTGCTTCTACATTTGCCCACTTTGGGCTTCTCAGACAGCTCAGTGGTAAAGAATCCACCTACCAATGCAGGAGACTCAAGAGACATGGGTTCCATCCCTGGGTCAGGAAGATCCCATGGAGAAGAAAATGGCTGCTCATTCCAGTATTCTTGCCTGGAAAATCCTATGGACAGAGGAGCCTGATGCTACAGTCCATGGGGTTGCAATGAGTTGGACATGACTAAGTGAATGAGCACACACACACACACAATTTTCCACACAACAACCAAAATGATTTTTTTTAACATAAATTTGATTATGTCATATACCTGCTTTTTAAACTTTGAGGCTTATGATAAAATTTAAAATCCTGCCTGATATGGTCCCTAACTAACTCTCCAGCTGATTCCCCACCTTGTTCATACATTCTGGGGACATTGGCTTTCCCTCTGTTCCTTATAGATGTTAAGTCCTTTCCCAGTTTGGGGTTTTTACATGCACTGCCCCTTTTATTATGTTCTTTCCCCCTTTAATATTTCTATTTTTAATGGCTTTATAGAGATGCAATTTACACACCATAAAATATACTCATTTAAAGTGTACAGTTCAATGGTTTTAATATATGCACAATGAGCAGCAGTCATAACCACAATTTTAGAACATTTTTATCATCTTCAAAAGAAACCTGAAGTATATACACATATACATATACAACTGAATCACTTTGTTGTTCAGCAGAAATTAACATAACACTAAATCAACTATACTTTAATAAATTTTTTTTTTAAGAAACTTGTACACTTTAGCTGTCATCTCTATTTCCTCCAATCCCTCCAGCCTTAAATAGTCACTAATCTATGGATTTGCTTATTCTGAATATTTCATGTAAAGGGAGTTGTACAATATATGGTCTTTTTTGACTAACTTCTTTCACTTGGGCAACGTTTTTCAAGGTTCATCCAAGTTGTAGCATGTATTAATCTTTCACTTTTTTCTTTCCAATTATTATTCCACCTTAGGGGTACACCACATTTTATTTAGTGACATTGAGTTGTTTCCACTTCTTGGTTATTATGACTAAATCTGCTGTAAACATTTGTTTCATGAAAGGGACATTAGCCTTTTTTCAGAGTGAAATGAAAATCTATTTTAGAGCTGGAATTGGAGGAGTGGTGATCTAACTTCATTTTTTAAAGAATCATTCTAGCTGGGTTTTTTTGTTTGTTTTCTTTTTATTTTGTATTGGGGTATAGCCAATTAATGATGTTGTGATAGTTTCAGGTGAACAGTGAAGGGACTTGGCCATACATATACATGTATCCATTCTCCCCCAAAAACCCCTCCCATCCAGGCTATCACATAACATTGAACAGAATTCCATGTGCTATATCCACGTAGGTTCTTATTGATTATCCATTACTTCCTAACTATCCTTTCCCCTCATCTTTCCCCCTGGCAACCATACGTTTACTTTCTCAGTCTGTAAATCTCTTTCCGTTTTACAAATAAGTTCATTTATATAATTTCTTTTTTAGATTCTACCTATATGGGATGTCATGCGGTCTTTCTCATTCTGGCTGTTTGAAAGTAGACCGGATGTGGGCAAAGGTACAAGGAAGGAATCTAGTTTAGAGACTATTGCAGTAATCCAAGAGAAAGCAGTTGCGGGTTGATTCAAGGCAGTAGTGAATCAAAGGTGATGACAGAGGTCAAATTCTGGAGATACTTTGAAGGTAGAGCCATCAGAATTTGTTGACAAGATGAATGTGTAGGAAGAGAAAAAGACAGACGTCAAAGACGACTCTGGACTTTTTAGCCTGAGTAAAATTCTGCTCAAATTCTAAATAGGTTATTAGCTACTAACTAATAGGTCCATGTCCAATACTGAACTCCTGATCTTCACTCCCGAAACCTGCTTCCTCTCAGTTCTTCTTACCTATGGATGACAGCCTCCTCTTTCTAGTTACTCAGGATAACTAGAGTAACTTGAGCAATTAGGACTTGGGCAAACTCTGGGAGACAGAGGACAGGGAAGCCTGGCATGCTGCAGTCTATAGGGTTGCAAATAGTTGGACACAACTTAGTGACTCAACAACAACCTATTAGTTATTCAGGATGGTTATTAGTTAATAACCTATTCGTTATTCAGGATGTCAAGTAGACAGATGTATATCATAGATATCATTTTGTCTTTATAACATCAAATAAGATATTACCAATTTTTTATTCATTCAGTGAACAATTAGTGAATGCCTAGTATGTATAACCTAGATAGCATATTCAAAAGCAGAGACATTACTTTGCCAACAAAGATCCATCTAGTCAAGGCTATGGTTTTTCCAGTGGTCACGTATGGATGTGAGAGTTGGACTGTGAAGAAAGCTGAGTGCTGAAGAATTGATGCTTTTGAACTGTGGTGTTAGAGAAGACTCTTGAGAGTCCCTTGGACTGCAAGGAAATCCAACCAGCCCATTCTAAAGGAGATCAGTCCTGGGTGTTCATTGGAAGGACTGATGCTAAAGCTGAAACTCCAATACTTTGGCCACCTCATGTGAAGAGTTGACTCATTGGAAAAGACTCTGATGCTGGGAGGGATTGGGGGCAAGAGGAGAAGGGGATGACAGAGGATGAGACGGCTGGATGGCATCACCGACTCAATGGACGTGAGTTTGGGTGAACTCCGGGAGTTGGTGATGGACAGGGAGGCCTGGCGTGCTGCAGTTCATGGGGTCACAGAGTCGGACATGACTGAGCGACTAAACTGAACTGAGTATGTATAAGGTGCAACTGAGTATGTAAATATCCAATAAAGATACTCTAACTCTCTTTATGTCTCTGATGGTATTTTACACACTGTCAATGAATCAGTGAAAACAGCAAGGGTCGGAAGACATGAATGTTAGTTCTATCTCATTTCCAATTGGTTATGTGATTTTGAGTATCTGCATTAGTTTCTTCATCAATTTCTTCATCTTTAAAATGGGGGGGGGGCAGATGGGTTGTGCAAGATAATAACCAAAATCCCTTTCCCAGCTCTAAAACTCTTTCCATTTGCTTATCTTAACTGAAACCTAGTTTTCCCCAGTTTACATCATTTCCCTCAAAGTGTGCTGGGGAAGGAAGCTACTTTTTCTTCTGTTAATTCACTGAGCAAAAAATAAGAGAAGTTGGACTATATGGTCACTTTCATACCTTTGTTTCTCTTCCATGAATGTGACTATATCGTCTGTAAAAAAAATAAATAAATGGGACTTCCCTGGTGGTCCAGTGGCTGAGAATCCACCTGCCACTGCAGGGAATATGGGTTCAATCCCTGGTCTGGGAAGATTTCACATGCAACAGGGCAACGAAGCCTATGTGCCACAACTGCTGGGCCTGCACGTCCCAGAGCCTGAGAAGTCACCACAATGAGAAGCTCACACACCACAGCTAGCAAACAGTACCCACTGCAACAACTAGAAAAGGCCCACACACAGTAACAAAGGCCCAGTGCAGTGAAAAAAAAATAAATATTTTTTAAGTGGATCTTTTTGTTATTATTACAAGAGTAATACATATCAATGTAGATGAACATTAAAATCTAAAATTATGCTGCCTCCCCGTTTCTTCTGCTAATTTCTTATAATACTGTACTCACATCTCTGGTAGTATCTGTAACATTCTATCTGCTATTATAGTTTTTTGTGCACTAGAATACTGAACATTTTCATGAGGTCAGTGATCGTGTCATACACATTTTTACAGTTTTCATAGTGTTCAGTTCATTGCCTTGTCGATGACAGATATCCCCAAAGTTTATACTGAATTAATGAATGCATGAATCAACTATCTATAGCAAAATGAATTTTAAAACATTTAATGTACAATAAATAGAATTTTCCCAGAAAGACCCTTCTGATGTTTGTGAGTAGTTTTTCTGCTGTTTTTGAGTTTTTATCATTTTACACCCTTTGATTTTATATGTGCCTATGAGAACATTGGAATTCTCTCTGGCATAGATAAGGTATTTCTGATATTTGAAAAAACTAGAATAATAGAAATATCATAGCAAATATCATGGCAGTTTGAATCCCAATCAGTCACTAAGTAGCTGTGTGGCTTTGGATAAGTTGCTGTCTCTTCTTAAACCTTAGTTCCCAGTGTGATCAAGTGAGAATTACCAATCTTACATGCTGGGTTGATGTGGAAATAAAATGAAATAATGAAATAATGAATGTGGAAGTTCTTTGCAAACTAAAATGATCATATTTTTAAAAATCTTTTTAAAAACCTAATTTCTGAGAAGACATTCTATTATTATTTTTACTGTTAAAATGATCAAGTGCTTTGATGGAATAGTTGAGCTGATTTCTAGTAAATGCTAAGATTTGATAGGAATTGGACTAGAGAGGTATGTTGTATAATTTCCAAATAAGGGGACAGAGAAATAGATCCATAAAAATTCTGAAAATGTATGCAACCTTAGGGCTACCACACATGGCTACAATCTCAGGGTCTCCATCCGCATGGATACACATGAAGGCTCCTGGGCTTGTAAAGCATAGCAGTCCCAGTAGGCAGCCATGTGGTTAAAAATATGGAGCGCCTTAGCATAGAACAGTGGATAAATTCTGAGAATATTTTCAGAAGCATATTTATAATGATATTATATTTATAATTATTAAACTGTGTATGTCACTCTTTACCATTGTGCTGTGCTAAGTTGCTTCAGTCATGTCTGATTCTTTGCAACCCCAAGGACTGTCGCCCGCCAGGCTCCTCTGTCCATGGAATTCTCAGGCAAGTATACTAGAGTGGGCTGCCATGCCCTCCTCCTGGGGATCTTCCCAACCCAGAGATTAATCCCATATCTCTTATGTCTCCTGAACTGACAGACAGGTTCCTTACCACTAGCGCCACTTGGGTTTTGATCTTTACCATTACTAATACTAAAAACGTGAAGTAACAATCATTAAGACAAATTGTTATTGCTGTTGTTTAGTTGCTAAGCCATGTATGACTTTTCAAACCTATGGACTGTGCTCCACACTTTTCTTATGTAGCATAACTACTATGCTTACTTAACAGCTATGTTTCATCAAATCATCCATTCATTAAAATGAACATCAGTTGAACATTGACTCTTGGTAGGTTTTAGGACAAAAAAAAAACTGTGTCCAAGATGCTTACAGATATTTGCTGTGGATCCTAGGGCTCTTGAGAAAGCATGAAGTAAACTTCAAATGTGATTGCATGAAATCCAGCATGAGGGTGTTTAAACCTCAAGCTAAAAGGAGCGAAGGGAGATAAAGACCATCTCTAATTTCTATGGGGTAAAATCAACTTGAAGTCAGAAAAAATTAATACAGCTTGGGGCTCAATTGGGAATGGTTTTAAAATCAATCCTGAATATTCATTGGAAGGACTGATGCTGAAGCTGAAGCTCCAGTACTCTGGCCACCTGATGGGAAGAGTCAACTCATTAGAAAAGACCCTGATGCTGGGAAAGATTGAAGGCAGGAGGAGAAGGGGACGACAGAGGACGAGATGGTTGGATGGCATCACTGACTCAACGGAATGAGTTGGAGCAAGCTCAGGGACATGGTGAAGGAAAAGGAAGCCTGGCGTGCTGCAGTCCATAGGGTCACAAAGTTGGACATGACTGAGCAACTGAACAAAAGAAAAGAAAAAAAAGGACATTGAATCACTGTCAAATGTGTTTCATTCTAGCCAATGAAGAAAAACTGATAAAGCCCCTTGCTAGCCAAATACAAACCCATAAATGCTGGAAGGAAAGGACACTTTTTCCATTCCCAGGCATGACTGATGATACCAGCAAGGGAAGCAGCAGCAGTTTCAGAATGAGCCCAGCAAGTGCTAAAACAGCAGGGACACCTGGAGCAGCTGTAGCACCAGGAAAAAAACATCATCAAGGATCCCCATGGGAAAGGCAGACACATGTGGGAACTTGGGATCCTGGTGAGCCCACTGAGAAAGCTTAACAATATTAATGGTGGTCCCATAGTAACAAGAAGGAAGGGTTTACACATAGTCACTTTAGAGTCACTCAAACTTTTATGAGAAAGACAAGGCTATTTATTCATTTTTAAGGTCTTCTCTTTTTTTAACAGCATTATTTAAATTCATTTTACCATTTTTTAATCCAGATTGCCATATAGTCATAAAGAAAATTCAACTTATGGCTGAATCTGTTGCCTTAATCTGTGAGCTGGCATAAAGTCACTGCCTCAAGGTAACCACACATAAAAGTTTGTGTCTTTTCTTGAGTATTCTTTCTAGTTCATTCCCCTGGGATAATCAGTAGTTATTTACGTTTTAAGATTTGATACAGATTCTCTTATAATAGGGCAAGAGACACAGGAGAAAATATTAGGACTAAGGTTTGAGGAAGTTTCTTAACCCTTAATAGGACATATTTCTATTTTATTTTTAAATTTGGAGGATTAGTGATGTCTACCTTGAGCTACCTAAATGATTCATTTGATTACTGTCAATATTAGGATTGTACAGAGTCAGACAGACTGAACTGTTCACTAGCATGTGTCATCATGGGCAAGTTATTTCATCTCCCTGTCCCTGTTTCCTGGTCCATAGAATGAGACTAGCTCTGCTTTGCTCTATTTCTGGGCAGATTAAGTAAAGAATGCATGAAAGGAAAAGTGTTAGTCACTCAGTCATGTCCAACTTTTTGTGACCCAATGAACTGTAGCCCACCAGGCTTCTCTGTCCATGGAATTCTCCAGGTAAGAATACTGAAGTGAGTAGCCATTCCTTTCTCCAGGGGATCTTCCCAAACCAGGGATCAAACCCAGGTCTCCGGCATTGCAGGCAGATTCTTTATCATCTGAGCTACCAGGGAAACCCTCCAAAGAATGTATGCTGCTAAGTCACTTCAGTCGTGTCAGACTTTGTGCGACCCCATAGACGGCAGCCCACCAGGCCCCCCCAATCCCTGGGATTCTCCAAGCAAAAACACTGGAGTGGGTTGCCATTTCCTTCTCAAATGCATGAAAGTGAAAAGTGAAAGTGAAGTCACTCAGTTGTGTCCGACTCTTAGCGACCCCATGGACTGCAGCCCACCAGGCTCCTCTGTCCATGGGATTTTCCAGGCAAGAGTACTGGAGTGGGGTGCCATTGCCTTCTCCGCCAAAGAATGTATATGAAGTCCCAAATAAGACAATCAATTCATAGTAAGTGTATTACATTTCAGTAATGTAATGGGAGAACTCCCTAGAAACTACATTCTGTCGTGAAGGATTAATGCTTCACATTCAGTAGCTAACTGAAATGCTCAGATTTCTAAGATGCATAGGCAAATGAGAAAGGAAGCTTAGTATCCTAAAGTAGGCAAACAGAGTCATCCAAACAGAGAGAGAGCTAAAGACGAAAACACAAGACTGTGAGTTCATGCTGACCAATACAAATCTTCATCTGAAAAAGCTGGGGAGGCTGTTGACATTCTTCCTAGGCTTTGTCATCTGACCTCTAGATTATTTGATTATGTCCAAATAGGAAGAAGGGTGATAAAATCTACACTCCTCCCCTCTGTAATTTACAAGTTGCAAAACTGGTCTGAGTGTCTACCTTTGCCACAGAAAAAAGGTATCTCAGCAGAATTATTCCTGTAATGCATAAAAATTATCAAATCTTGGAGTCATTAGAACTCTTAGTTGTAGTTTGGACCTTATTTTATAAGAAGCAAATTATTTTAGAGACACTAAGGAACTTGCTTAAAATAAAGAAAGACCAAGATCCCAGATTTGAGATGATCTGGTTTTTGTTTGTTTTTGTTTCTTAGTTTAAATAAATTATTATAATTTTTTAAATCTCAGATCTTCTCATTTCTAGTCCTATGATTTTTCACTAAACCACATTGATTTTGTTCCTGCTTGGTTTTGAATGTAAAGGATTTTTTTTCACCAAAGAAATAGAAGGAAAAAGAGCCTTTACATTCGTATCTAATCCTGGGCCTCCTGATCCATAACTCATATACATGTGGTTTTCAACTAGAGATATTAGAAACACGGGATAATACTCTTTAGTAGTCACTATAACTAGAGGTTGTTATATATATTTAATGGGTGGTACTCAGGAGTGTTGCTTAATACAGTACAATAAATTGTTCTGCACAAGAACAACAGTAGTCCTGTTGGGAGGGGGGAAAGTACTGACTATGTTCAAGGCATGAGACTGCTAAATGGTTAAATACACTTTATCCCATTTAATTCACACAGTGTATTAGTATGATGTGCATACATGCATCCTAAGTTGCTTCCAACTTAGGTCCAACCCTTTTCGACTATATAGATTATAGCCTTCCAGGCTCTTCTGTCCATGGGATTCTATAGGCAAGAATGGTAAGACTGGGTTGCTGTGCCCTCCTGCAGGGGATCGAACCCGTGTTTCTATCTCCTTCATTGGCAGGTGTGTTCTTTGCCTCTAACGCCACTTGAGATGCCCACATTGGTATGTCAGATACTATCAAAATTTCCATTTTAAACAATGGGAAACCAAGGCACTGAGGGGAAGACCTACCCATATGTATGCAGATTATTTACATGTTGGCTTTTATATACTATCAAAGTACAGATTACCTGGAACATTTGATCTCAGATGGCCTCGATCTGCAGTGGCTTGGAATGGGGCTTGGGTTGCCAGTCAGTGATTGGGGCTGGGTTGGGGCAGTGGAAGCACTCACATTGAACAGGGGGAAAAAACATTACCTACTTCCCACCACCTAAGTACAATCACTTTTCACATTTTAGTATATCGTATTTCCTTCTAATATTATTTCCTATGCTTTTGAGTCTTAAAAATTAATTATAATAGTATGCATATAAATGTAAGTTTCTATTCTGTTTTTTTTTCACTTAATGTATTATAGGTACTCCACTCATAACTATCATTTTTTAAAAGAAATTATAGCATTCAAATCAATTATTGTTGTTGTTGTTCACTCCCTCATTCATGTCTGACACTTTGTGATCCCATGGACTACAGCATGCCAAGTTTCTCCATCCTTCACTATCTCCCTGAGTTTGCTCAAACTTATGTCCATTGAGTCAATGATGCTGTCCAACCAGCGCATCCTCTGTTGCCCCTTTCTTATCCTTCAGTCTTTCCCAGCATCAAGGTCTTTCCCAATGAATCAGCTATTTGCATCAGGTGGCGTAAGTGTTGGAACTTCAGCTTCAGCATCAGCCCTTCCAATGAATATTCAGGGCTGATTTTCTTTAGGCTGATTTTCTTTAGGATTGAATGGTTTGATCTCCTTGCTCTCCAAGGGACTCTCAAGAGTCTTCTCCAGGACCACATTTTGAAAGCATCAGTTCTTTGGCACTCAGCCTTCTCAATGGTCCAACTCTCACATCCATGCACAACTACTGGAAAAACCATAGTTTTGACTATACAGACCTTGTCGGCAAAGTGATGTCTCTGTTTTTTAATACACTGTCTAGGTTTGTCATAGCTTTTCTTCCAAGAAGCAAGCGTCTTTTAATTTCGTTGCTGCAGTCACCATCCTCAGTGATTTTGGAACCCAATAAAAGAAAATCTGTCATAATTCTTTATGCCTCTAATCAAAAGAAAGCAAGAATGAATAAACAGAGAGCTGAGAACATGGCCTCAGTAAAACTGGGTGATTCTTTGATCAGTCTCTGGACCTGTGGCAGAAACCAAACCTGGAGTCCAATTTTTCAGTCTGAGTCCTTAAATCAGTGTGATTTAAAGAAAAGTTCAGTACAAAATATATTGAAGCTATCATAAAACAGAAAGTATAAGATATAAATATACCTTGGGGCTGAGGGAGAGTAACCAAGAAAGGACAAAAAAGTATAGGATGTCATACCTCACTGGAGCATGTATAGCAACAGTCCAATAGATGATGAAAAATTCTCTGATTTCCTGGACCCAGCTGGTCCATAGTCACTAGGAAAGCAGGAAGCAACTCTCTGGGGTATAGGGAAGACACAACCAGTTGGCATGCACAGGGTATAGGAGAAAGCTACTTCCCTGAGTAAGGGAGATGAGAATTAGCTTGAGTTTGTCACTTTTCCTCTATAAATGTTGAAGTGCTCTCAAAAGAATCCATCCCATACCACAGTCCTTCTAATCATCATGACTGCCACAATGGTCAAGCACAGTAGACACTCAAGTTTCCAAGGCATGCGCTCTATCTGGCCTTTCATCACAATCAACCACAGCTGGATTGTGATGCCACAGCATGTCATGGATTATTAACATCCCATTTTCCATCAGCTGCATGCTCAGAACTAGCACTCAAGCCCATGATCAACCCAATCTCCAAATCCTGAATTTCTGGGACCATTCCCATTCTATATCAGTCTAAGTCCAATTAGACAGAAACCAGGCCCTGATTTGAAAAGGGCAGTTTCAATATTAAGAATAACCAAGCTATGATAAAAGACTAAGTATAAGATGTCAGTACCCTAGAGCTGAGGGAAGGGACCCAAGAAAAGACAAACTTGAACAAAGGGAGTCCTCTCCTGAAGACTGGGCTTGGATCTTGTTGGAAAAGGTATAGTGGCAACACACTCAATGGCAGAGACATGTGCTGATTTTCCCAGGCCAGAACTTGTCCAATTTCTGGGCAAATGGGGCACAACCATTTGGGAGTGACAGTGGCCTGTAAAGGGAGTCAGTGGAGGTTGGATGTCTGGAGACCACAGTATATCAGGAAAGTCACACATTTTTCAGGGATGTAGGAGACAAACCTCTGGGGAAGGGGTAGAAGCCAGCGGAACTGAGTGGCTGGTGCAGGTAAGATGTTTGGAGGGCACAGTGTCTGTGTTGAGAGAGTTAAAGGAAGAGCATCAGACTCAGCTGGGGCGATTCATTCTGGGAGAATGACCGGGGCAAAGCAAGACACTGACCAATGTACAGCAGTTAGAACAAACGCAAGAAGCCCTTTCTCCTGCAGTGTCACTCTAATGCCCTCTACCGAGAAAACTTAGCATTTTGCTCCCTGTATACAAAGACATCAACAGATGGTCAACACCGAAATCAGATTGATTATATTCTTTGCAGCCACAGATGGAGAAGCTCTATACAGTCAACAAAAAAAAAGACCAGGAGCTGACTGTGGCTCAGATCATGAACTCCTTATTGCCAAATTCAGACTTAAATTGAAGAAAGTAGGGAAAACCACTAGACCATTCATGTATGACCTAAATCAAATCCCTTATGATTATACAGTGGAAGTGAGAAATAGATTTAAGGGCCTAGATCTGATAGATAGAGGGCCTGATGAACTATGGAATGAGGTTCGTGACATTGTACAGGAGACAGGAATCAAGACCATCCCTATGGAAAAGAAATGCAAAAAAGCAAAATGCTGTCTGGGAGGCCTTACAAATAGCTGTGAAAAAAAGAGAAGCAAAAAGCAAAGGAGAAAAGGAAAGATATAAGCATCTGAATGCAGAGTTCCAAAGAATAGCAAGGAGAGATAAGAAAGCCTTCCTCAGCGATCAATGCAAAGAAATAGAGGAAAAGAACAGAATGGGAAAGACTAGAGATCTCTTCAAGAAAATTAGAGATACCAAGGGAACATTTCATGCAAAGATGGGCTCGATAAAGGACAGAAATGGTATGGACCTAACAGAAGCAGANGATCAATGCAAAGAAATAGAGGAAAAGAACAGAATGGGAAAGACTAGAGATCTCTTCAAGAAAATTAGAGATACCAAGGGAACATTTCATGCAAAGATGGGCTCAATAAAGGACAGAATGGTATGGACCTAACAAAAGCAGAAGATATTAAGAAGAGGTGGCAAGAATACACAGAAGAACTGTACAAAAAAGATCTTCAAGACCAAGATAATCATGATGGTGTGATCACTCACCTAGAGCCAGACATCCTGGAATGTGAAGTCAAGTGGGCCTTAGAAAGCATCACTATGAACAAAGCTAGTGGAAGTGATGGAATTCCAATTGAGCTCTTTCAAATCCTGAAAGATAATGCTGTGAAAATGCTGCACTCAATATGCCAGCTGCTGCCGCTAAGTCACTTCAGTCAGGTCCGATTCCGTGTGACCCCATAGACGGCAGCCCACCAGGCTCCCCCGTCCCTGGGATTCTCCAGGCAAGAACATTGGAGTGGGTTGCCATTTCCTTCTCCAATGCATGAAAGTGAAAAGTGAAAGTGAAGTCGCTCAGTCGTGTCCAACTCTTCGTGACCCCATGGACTGTAGCCTACCAGGCTCCTGGAACCAGAGATCAAATTGCCAACATCCGCTGGATCAAGGAAAAAGCAAGAGAGTTCCAGAAAAACATCTATTTCTGCTTCATTTACTATGCCAAAGCCTTTGATTGTGTGGGTCACAATAAACTGTGGAAAATTCGAAAGAGATGGGAATACCAGACCACCTGACCTGCCTCTTGAGCAACCTATATGCAGTTCAGGAAGCAACAGTTAGAACTGGACATGGAATAACAGACTGGTTCCAAATAGGAAAAGGAGTATGTCAAGGCTGTATATTGTCTCCCTGCTTATTTAACTTCTATGTAGAGTACATCATGAGAAACGCTGGGCTGGAAGAAGCACAAGCTGGAATCAAGATTGCCAGGAGAAGTATCAACAACCTCAGATATGCAGATGACACCACCCTTATGGCACAAAGTGAAAAGGAACTAAAAAGCCTATTGATGAAAGTGAAAGTGGAGAGTGAAAAGTTGGTTTAAAGCTCAACATTCAGAAAACAAAGATCATGGCATCTGATCCCATCACTTCATGGGAAATAGATGGGGAAACAGTGGAAACAGTGTCAGACTTTATTTTTGGGGGGCTCCAAAATCACTGCAGATGGTGACTGTAGCCATGAAATTAAAAGACGCTTTCTCCTTGGAAGAAAAGTTATGACCAACCTAGATAGCATATTCAAAAGCATAGACATTACTTTGCCGACAAAGGTCTATCTAGTCAAGGCTATGGTTTTCCCAGTGGTCATGTATGGATGTGAGAGTTGGACTATGAAGAAAGCTGAGCGCCGAAGAATTGATGCTTTGGAACTGTGGTGTTGGAGAAGACTCTTGAGAGTTCCTTGGACTGCAAGGAGATCCAACCAGTCCATTCTAAAGGAGATCAGCCCTGGGATTTCCTTGGTAGGAATGATGCTGAAGCTGAAACTCCAGTACTTTGGCCACCTCATGCGAAGAGTTGACTCATTGGAAAAGACCCTGATGCTGGGAGGGATTGTGGGCAGGAGACGAAGGGGACGACAGAGGATGAGATGGCTGGATGGCATCCCTGACTGGATGCATGTGAGTCTGAGTGAACTCTGGGAGTTTATGATGGACAGGGAAGCCTGGCGTGCCGCGATTCATGGGGTTGCAAAGAGTCAGACATGACTGAGCGACTGAACTGAACTGAACTGAAAGAACAAATGCTTAAAAGGAAGCTTTCTATCCAGTTTCACAGAGTAAGTTCAGTTCAGTCCAGTTGCTCAGTCATATCTGACTCTTTGTGACCCAATGGACTGCAGCACGCTAGGCCGCATAGAATAAGTACTAATGTATAAATTTAGAGCTGAGAGGTAATCAATTGATAAGTAGTACACCATTGAATAAAGAGGTGGCTATCTTCAGGAAGAATGACCTAAAATACCACACAAAATACCTACTCAAATTCCCCAGACCTTTCCCAAAGGGATCTTTGGCCATTTGCTTGAGTGACTATACAGTGAGGAAAGAGAAATAGCAATACGTTTTGAAAACTATTGGAATAGGATGTGACTTTTGGCATCAATACTGTAATGTTTTATTTTATGTGTCAGCTTGGCAAGACTACAGTGCCCAGATGTTTGGTCAAATATTAGTCTAGATGTTGCTGTGAGAGCATTTTTTTGAATATGACTAACATTCAAATTAGAAGACCTTGAGCAAAGCAGATTACCAGAGTGGACCTCAGCCAATCAATTGTAGGCCTTAAGAATAAAAAGAGGGGTCATCTGTGGGAAAAAGAAATTTTGCCTCTAGAATGCCTTTGGGCTTGAGCTACAATATCAACCCTTGCCTAGGTCTCCAGCATGCCAGCCTGCCTTGCAGAATTCAGACTTGCCAGGCCCCATAATCACATGAGCCTACTCCTTCAAATCTTTTTCTATATATATACACACATACACCCTATTGCTTTTATTTCTGGAAAATCCAGACTAATATGGATACCTAGAAACCCAGTATCATCACAACTTTCTATAGAGTGGATGCAAAAGGTAGTCAAGCAATAAGTGGATTCTTGGCCAGGCCTCCCATAGACAGGGAAGCCTGATGTGCTGCAGTCCATGGGGTCGCAAAGACTCAGACACAACTGAGCAACTGAACTGAACTGAACTGGCCAAGTGAAAGTGTTAGTCACTCAGTCATGTCTGATTCTTTGTGATCACATGGACTGTAGCCCACCAGGCTTCTCTGTCCATGGGATTCTCCAGGCAAAAATACTGGAGTGGGTAGCCATTCCCTCTCCAGAGGATCTTCCCAACCCAGGGATTGAACCTAGGCCTCCTGAATTGCAGGCAGACACTTTACCATCTGAACCACCAGGGAAACGTTCTTGGCCACAGTCTGACTTAAAATCTGTGTACAAGGTCTGTGCACTCACCCTGTAGTTATTTGCCAGTTCCTGAATGTATATTTGACATTGACATACTTGGCATTTGGAATAACACTGAGCATGTGGGGTAAGGAATACGACAGTAAGGAGGGCCAAGTGGAGGTTTCTAAAGTTCCCCCACTTCTATCCACCAATCAAGATAGAAACAATACTGTATCCCAGGGAAGATGGAGTGGATTAGTATCCCTCTGAAGTATCTCAAGGATGCAGGAGTGGTACTCCCTACCAGACCTCCATGTGTCCAGCCAGTCAGGTTCTGGAGAATGATAGCACACCACTGCAAGCTCAACCAAGTTATAACCCCAATTTCAGTTAGCATACTGAACATTTATGAGAGCAGATGAATTATGGCCTTAAGTAAATGGTACATGATCATTAACTTAAAGGATGTATTCTTTTCTATTTCAGTACAGAAAAGGGACTGGAATCAGTTCACATGGAATGGACAACTAGATACATTCACAATTTTCCCCCAGGGTTATATTACCTCTTTTGCTTTTTGACATTAATACAGTCTTTGAAGTATATTAAGGGTTTTCTGGATGTTGGTTTTTCCACCAAACTCTGTGAATTATTTAGACATGCTGTCTCTTACATCATATTATTGGCTTATTGGTGCCTAGGACAGTGTGTGCAATAGAAATTTGACTTCATTGAAAAGTCAAAGAATGCCTGCATTGAAAAAATGATTCCTATACCTGAATACTGACTCAGTTCAGTTCAGTTGCTCAATCGTGTCCGACTCTGCAACCCCATGAACCGCAGCACACCAGGCCTCCCTGTCCATCACCAATTCCCGGAGTCCACCCAAACCCATGTCCATCGAGACAGGGATGCCATCCAACCATCTCATCCTCTGTCGTCCCCTTCTCCTCCTCCCCTCAATCTTTCCCAGCATCAGGGTCTTTTCACTGAATAGGCAATAGCTAGAGGAAGAGCAAGAAAGGGGATTCCATACAGAGGGAAAGACATATCCTAAGGTACTTGGTAGAAGAGTGCATGAAGATTGGGAGGAACTAAAAGAAATCCAATGAGTCAGAAGCACAAAAAGCAAAAGAAAATAAACTGGAGAGATAGGTAGAGGCCAGAACATGCAGAATCTGTAGACTAGATTATGGACTCCTTGTTTCTTCCTAAAATATACAGAAACCATTTGAAGATTTTAAGCAACTTAGTGAGTCAATTGGATTTGGAGATTTAAAACATCATTCTGGCTGCTAGGTGAAAAAAACTTAAAGTAGACAGATTCAAGAAGCATTTTTAAATAGAATTAATGGAAATTAAATTCAGCAAAATAGGGAAGCAAGCTAAATGTACATCAACAGATTAATGGATAAAGAAAATGTGATACATATATACAATAGAACATTACACAGCCATTAAAAAGAATGAAATAATGTCATTCACAGCAATATGGATGGACTTAGAGATTATCATATTTAAAGAAGTAAGTCAGAGAAAGAAATATCATGTGATATCGCTTATATGTGAAATCTAAAAAAAAAAGATATAAATGAAACTATTTACAAAGCAGAAACAGATTTACACTTAGAAAACAAACTTATGGCTACTGGGAGGAAAAACTTTGGGGGAAGATACACTGGGAGTTTGGGATTGACAGGTACGCACTGCTATATTTAAAATAGATAACCAACAAGGACCTACTGTATAGCACAGGGAACTCTGCTCAATACTCTGTAATAACCTAAATTGGGCAGGAGGAGAAGGGGGAAACAGAAGATGGGATGGTTGGATGGAATCACTGACTCAATGGACACGAGTTTGAGCAAACTCTGGGAGACAGTGAAAGACAGGTAAGCCTGGCATGCAGCAGTCCACCGGTCCAAAAAGTCGGACAGGACTGAGTGACTGAACAACCAAAACAACTGGGACAAGAATTTGAAGAAAAGAACAGATATGTGTATGGGCTTCCCTGGTGGCTGAGCAGGAAAGAATAAGCCTGCCATCGCAGGAGACGCAGTTTCAGTCCCTGGTTAGAGAAAATCCCCTGGAGAAGAAAATGGCAACCTACTGCAGTAGTCCAGCCTGGGAAATCCCATGGAGAGAGGAGCCTTGTAGACCACAGTCCATGGGGTGGCAAAAGAGTTAGACCCAACTCAGTGAGTAAACAACAGCAACAGATACATGTATGCATACAACTGAATCACTTTGCTGTATATCTGAAACTAACAACCTTGTAAACCAACTATACTCCAATATAAAATAAAAATTAAAACATATTTAAAAACTCTACAAATAGACATGTCTAACTAAGTGGGGCCTTCCCCCTTAACTGTGTTTCTGCTTAGACTTGATGTCAGTGATACCAATCATTGAAACAGGGAACACCAAAAGACAACCAGGTTGGGCAGAGTGAAAGGTGGGTTAGAAATAGTGAGTTGGTTTTTCGGACATACTGAGACTGCAGTGCATTTGAGACTCCAAGACAGTAAGCACAGAATCAAAATAAATTTCAGAGGAAAGGTCTTGGTTGATGAGACACATTTGTGAGTCATCTGCAAATAACGTAATTTGCATGATGGGTGTATATGAGAATGTCTAAGAATGTAATGAGGAGGGAAGAGGCCTGGGCCAAATCTTGAGAACTAACAGCATTCACAGCCAGAACGAGGAAGAGAAGCACACAAATGTAACAGAAAAATAGCAGCCTGTAAGTGGGGTTAAAAGGAGGCCAGGGAAAGAGAGTGTTTAAAGGACAGAAGGCGGAATTGTGTTGATTGCTGCCTAAAAGGCTGAGTTAAAGTAAAGCCATAAAAAATAATCATTACACTGAGCAACAGAGAATTCCTTAGTAACTTCTATAAGGGCATTTTCAGTGATGTGGTAGAGGTGGAAATCCAATTAAAGTGAGTTGAGGAGTGGATGGAAGGTGAAAAATGGAGTCAGCTTTCTCTGTAGACTGGGAAATGAAGCACATTAACTGTGGGATTGGCTGATGACAATGTACAGTAAAGGGAGGTCTTTTGAAGAGGGGAGGGGCTTCCCTGGTGGCTCAGATGGTAAAGAATCTGCCTGCAATTTAGGAGAACAGGGTCGGGAAGATCCCCTGCAGAAGAGAATGGCCACCCACTCCAGTATTCTTGCCTGGAGAATTCCATGGACAGAGGAGCCTGGTTGGCTACAGTCCATGGAGTCACAAAGAGTCCGACATGACTGAATGACTAGCACTTTAAAGATGGAAGTGCATTCTGAATGCAGTTGAGTGAGACAGAAGATCATTGCAAGGAGGAGGGAGAAATAACAAGGAACCAAACCCTGGAGCAGTCCAGATGTGCTCTGAGGAAACAGCCACCAACAGAAGGGAGACTTCATCAAATGAAAGAGGAGAGAAGGAGGAGAGGTGGGCAAACACAGATGGGTTTGTTGATCTAGTGATAAGCTTATGAAGAGTGCCCATCTGATGGTTTCTACTTTCCCAGTTCAAAATGAAGAGTGGTCATCAGTTGAAGATGACAGCGATGGAGATGGGAAGTTTTAAGATAGTCTATGAAACAGATATCTCAGACAATACGAAAGAGAGCTTATGAGAGAAACAGAGCCTGATGGTTGGACAGCGCTGACAGATCATTTTACTCATCAATTGGCAACATTACTGCTCTTCTGTATTTAATTTCCTAGCTTGCAAAATTAATCCAAATTGATCTCTATAAGAGTTTGGTCTGAATTAACCGGATGATGGTTTCAATTTTCCCCTTTATTAATGTCCTAGCCTGGATCTTCCAGAAGCAGAGCCTGAAGCAGAGGGCTTAAGTGCTCTCGTTTTATTAAGGAGTACAAATTCCAGGGAAGAAGAGTGAAGGCAGGCAGAGGGCAGCAAGGAAGACAAGAAAGCCGATGTGAGGATGTTGTATGTTATTGCAAAGTTTGATTGATGGCTAGTTTCAAAAGATTGTGCTCTTAGGAATCAGGACACAGTGTATCTCAGGACTGTCTACTTAGGAGAGAATCTGGTAGAAGCTAGAAAGATTTTGGCCATTGTCTATAATCTGTGAGATCCTTGGTTCACCACTATGCTTCCAGGTTGCATATATCTGAGTGTCAGCCCTTGGGATTTCCTGGATGGCACTAGTAAAGAATCCTCCTGCCAATGCAGGAGACACAGGAGACCTGGGTTCAATCCTTGGGTCAGCAAGTTATCTGGAGTAGAAAATGGCAACCCGCTCCAGTATTCTAGCCTGGAAAATTTCATGGACAGAGGATCCTGGCAGGCTACAGTACATGGGGTCACAAAGAGCTGGACACAACTGAGTGACTGAGCACATACACATGCATGTGTCTGGGTGTCAGTCCCCAGTAGGGGCCAGAAGGGGCTGTGACACAAGGAAACCCTGGAACGGGGAGAGAGAAGCACCCGGCAAGTCTAGGAGGCAAAGTGCTTTCCACTTCGGCTTTTTTGAACTTTGTCAGAGCCATGCAAAGCTGGCTGACCCCATAGCAACTAGGATGAGACACAAGTACCTCCAAAGGAGGAAATGATACAACTTACAATTAAGAATATAGCTTCCTTGATTTGACTAAACTTGCCTAATACTTTAGAATTACAGAAAAAAATGTAAATCAACTAGTCTGTCTCTAATGTCATACTAAAATACTCTAATCTGGATGGTGAGCCAATTAGAGATTTTTATAGGAAAAGGAATACATCAAGGCTGTATATTGTCACCTTGCTTATTTTACTTATATGTAGAGTACATCATGAGAAATGCTGGGCTGGAGGAAGCACAAGCTGGAATCAAGATTGATGGGAGAAAATTAATAACCTCAGATACACAGATGACACCACCCTTATGGCAGAAAGTGAAGAGGAACTAAGGAGCCTCGATGAAAGTGAAAGAGGAGAATGAAAAAGTTGGCTTAAAGGTCAAGATTCAGAAAATGAAGATCATAGCATCCAGTCCCATCACTTCATGGCAGATAAATGGGGAAACAGTGGAAACAGTGGCTGACTTTATTTTTCTGGGCTCCAAAATCACTGCATATGGTGATTGCAGCCATGAAATTAAAAGACGTTTTCTCCTTGGAAGGAAAGTT
Organism: Cephalophus harveyi; assembly: GCA_006410635.1. Classification (NCBI taxonomy): domain Eukaryota; kingdom Metazoa; phylum Chordata; class Mammalia; order Artiodactyla; family Bovidae; genus Cephalophus; species Cephalophus harveyi. Next base: position 478,437 of record SJYT01002522.1, on the reverse strand, counting down.
ATGACCAACCTAGACAGCATATTCAAAACCAGAGACATTACTTTGCCAACAAAAGTCCGTCTAGTCAAGGTTATGGTTTTTCCAGTGGTCGTGTATGGATGTGAGAGTTGGAATATAAAGAAAGCTGAGTGCCAAAGAATTGATGCTTTTGAACTGTGGTGTTGGAGAAGACTCTTGAGAGTCCCTTGGACTGCAAGGAGATCCACCCAGTCCATCCTAAAGATCAATCCTGGATGTTCATGGGAAGGACAGATGTTGAAGCTGAAATTCCAATACTCTGGCCACCTGATGCCAAGAGCCGACTCATTGGAAAAGACTCTGATGCTGGGACGGATTGAGGGCAGGAGGAGAAGGGGATGACAGAGGATGAGATGGTTGGATGGTATCATCAACTCGATGGACACGGGTTTGAGTGAACTCCAGGAGATGGTGATGGACAGGGAGGTCTGGCGTGCTGCAGTTCATGGGGTCACAAAGAATCGGACACAACTGAGCAACTGAACTGACTGAAGATGCTTTTGACATAGCAGGAGGATTTCAGATTTGTGTTGGGCAGGCTTATGCAGGAAAGGACTTTATAACTATTATTTTAACAGAGCAGAAGAGTCTTGCATATTCTGAAGGCCCCCTTAATCGTAAACACTCTCTTCTGCAATCTAGTGTTCACTAGTTTATCACATTTGTAAGGAGTGGCTTTGTTTCTCAAAGGCAGTACTAGCATTTTGTGGCAGGACAATTTCTAGTTATGAAACGTCATCCACATTTGGGAATATCCATGTCCCTGCCCCCCACTCCACCCCCTTACTAATAGCAGTGACCACCCCCAGTTACTGTGAGGACTAAAAGCACTCCTCCACAGTTGCAAATGTGCCCCGGGACCTCAACCATTGAGAACCACTACAGGAGGTGTTGATGGTGAGTCCCCACTTTTCAGATGAGGCAACCAGGGCTTAGAGAAGCTAAGTGATAAGGTCATGTTACAGAAAAGCAAGTGCTCAGTACACACGAGTCTTTTCTAACTCCTACCTTTCCCTTTGCAGAGGGTAACTTAAGCACTCTTGTTGTTTAACCACTCAGTCGTGTCCAACTCTTTGCAACCCCATGGACTGTAGCCCATCAGACTCCCCCATCCATGGGATTTCCCAGGAGAGAATATTGTAGTGTATTGCCATTTCCTTCTCCAGGGGATCTTTCTGACCCAGGGATCAAACCCAAGTCTCCTGCACCTTTACTGACTGAAACACCAGGGAAACATTCTTCGTGAATTTGTAAAATGACACAATCTCTTAAAAAAAATTATTTTCACATGGCTGTATTTTATAAGGTAAAGTTCAATTATAAGATCATCAGGTTAACAAAATAGAACAGTTGAGAGGTCAAAGTGACAAAATACAAAGATCACTGAAAGTTTGAGAAAGAGTTTGTGGGAGGGAATTTTAAACAAACATAGTTATTGAGCCTAAAACTCAGCATGAGGACTTGATGAAACACCCTCTAGCATGTGAAGGGTGTTCACACAGAGAGTGGTGTGTTTATGTGACTATACAGTCTGAGATAATACGAGTTCATGGTGATTGTATGGGAGTATCACTTGTACAGCCCTTGAAATTTTACCAAGCACTTTTGTATACGTTACCTCATTTTAATAATTTTTATAGTACTGAGTCAAGGTAAAAATCTCAATGTGAGACATACTTTATGCTATACACATATGTAAAAGACTAGAAAAAAAATTTCTGATAAAAATGAGGAAGAGAGCCACTGAATACAAACATATTCAGTGACCAAATTTTAACTAGGTAGGAAGATGGGCGTTCACATGGGCCTGTACCTGATCACCTAACATCTGGGCTCTGTAGAGAACTGATCAATCAAAGGCAGGGATATGTATTACAAGACTTAGCTAGCTGAACAAACAAACAAAAAATCCATCAGAGTGAAATCAAGTACAAAAATAGAGTATACATTCCTGACACATTGCAGAGAATCTGTGAAAATAAACCACACAACAGTGAAGTTAGGGACGTAGGATTATAGAGAATGCATGAAGCACGCAAAGACAGAACAAAAAGGATAGTACTTGAGACAAGCCTGAAAAAAACAAGAGTTTTGAGAACTCCTTGAGAACAAAATTACTACTAATTCATTATTTGTGAAGAATTGTCCATCCAATTACCCACATTTGTTAGTCTGAATAACTAGAAATGGCCACCTGATATAAGAGATAAGAATGATTCACTATGCATTGTGCATGAATATCTGTTTTCATAGTCATCGTATTGATCAGTTTTAACATCAGGAATTACCTTTTGTGACGGTGTTCTTATATTTTCCTCTTTGACATTATTTATTCAACAAATAGAGCACCCACTAGGTGCCAGGCAGCATTCCAGGCACTGGTGATACAGTAGAGAACAAAATAAATATATTCTTACCCTCATGGAGGTTACTTTCTCATGTGTATATGAGGCAGGGGAGAGGAGGAAGAGAAGACAGATACACAAAATAAAGGAGTAAAAAAAAGTGCAGTGTGTTAATAGCGTTGTGTTACTGAGTTAGTTAAGCAGGAAAGGGGGTAGACATTGTTGGGGCATCAAAGGGAAAAATAACATTTGTTGCTTACTAAATATTAGATGAAATGAGCAGGACTGAAGACCACATATGAGTACATTGCCTATTTTATGTAAAAAATACATTTATAAAATATGCATAGAAAACAGAATCAGAGAAAATATTATTAAATATTAAAGTGATTATCTTTTTAGTAATTTTTACAGTTCTTTTCTTTATACGTTGCTATTTTTATTAGTTTTTCTATGATTAGCATAATTTTATAAATCAGAAACAATGAACATGTTATTTTTCTCAATGTTTTTCATCACAGCTAATTACAATGGTTTAATCTCCAGCATAATGTTTGTGTTAGATGTATAGAAGCAGCATTTTTCAAAGATAAAATAAACCCTCCTGAAATGTCCTGCGTTCTCTCTTTAACATTATTCATACTTCTGTTAATATGTTATCAGGTTTTACAGTTCTGGCCCATATACGCCTGACTTCTTTCCCCCCATTCACTTATTGCTTAAACCACTCATAAGATGCTTATCATTTATTTTCTTGTATCAGTAGCCTCCCCTTGAGAGGTAGTGTGATAATCTCGAGGTCCATCATGTTGCCACAAGTGGCATTATTTCATTCTTTTTTATGGCTGAGTAATATTGCGTGTGTGTGTGTGTGTTTCACATCTTGTGTATTTATTCATCTGTCAGTGGTCACTTAGGTTGCTTCCACACCCTGGCTATTGTAAGTAATGCTGCTATGAACGTTGGAGTGCGGGTGACTTTTTAAATAAGCATCTCTGTCCTTTCTGATACATGCCCGGGACTGGAATTGCTGCATCACACGGTAGTTCTGAGTGTTTATCAGGAACCTCTGCACTGTTTTCCATAGTGGCTGCATCAATCTACATACCCACCAACAGTGTAAGAGGGTTCCCTTTTCTCTACACCTCTCCAGCATTTATGGACCTAAATTTATTTATTTATTTATTTCTTGGCTGCCTGGGTCTTCGTTGCTGCATGGAGGCTCGCTCTGGTTACAGAGAGTGGGGACTCCTCTCTAGATGCAGCGCACGGACTTCTCTCTGCAGTGGCTCCTCTTTTTAAGAAGCACAGGCTCTAGGCACAAGGGCTGTAGTAGTTGTGGCTCGAGGACTCCAGATGTGGCACAGGGGTTACGTTGCCCTGAGGCATGTGGGATCTTCCGGGATCAGGGATCGAACCAGCATCCCCTGCATTACAGGCCAGATTCTCAACCACTGGATCACCAGAGAAGTCCCTGTAGACTTTTTGATGATGGTCATTCTGATCAGTGTGAGGTTGATACTTCAACGTGGTTTTGATTTGCATTTCTCAGTTGTGTCCGACTCTTTGTGATCCCGTGAACTGTAGCCCACCAGGCTCCTTAATCCATGGAATTCTCCAGGCAAGAATACTGGAGTGGGTTGCCATTTCCTTCTCCAGGGGATCTTCCCGACCCAGGGATTGAACCTGGGTCTCCCGCATTACAGGCAGACGCTTTACTGTCTGAGCCACCAGGGAAGCCCAATAATTACATGTTGAGCATCTTTTCATGTGACTGTTGGCTATCTGTATGTCCTATGTGGAGAAATACAAAGAACATTCTTCTTTGGAGAATTCTATTTAGATCTTCTGCACATTTTTTTGGCTGGGTTGTTTGGTTGTTATTTTTCCTATATTGTTTGTATATTTTGGAAACTAAGTCCTTGTCAATTGTATTGTTTACAAATACTTTCTCCCAATCCTTAGGGTATCTTTTTGTTTTGTTGATAAATGTTAATCATTATTATTCCAAATTTAATTTTCTAAAAGGCAGGGGTCACATTTTATATTTCTCTTTATTCTTAGCTACGGATAAGCACATAGGAAACTCATCCACCCATTTTTTTTAACCATCCAGTTTATTTCCCTAGTACCTAACATGTCTGCAACTGGTGTGATTTGGTGTGGGTGTGGGGGAGAATAAAATGTCAAGCAGTTTTATATGTTATGCTTGTAACCCACTCTATCTTCCTGTGAGGTAGACAGCAGATACAAAAACTGAGGCTCTGAGAATTTAAATAACTTGCTCGAGATCACCCAGCTGTTAAGTGTAAATTAAATCCATGTTTGTTTGACTCTTTCCATTGTACTGTGTGTTGGAAATAAATGTGAATAAATGGATGAGTGAATTTGAGAAGGATCTGGAATTGTATTTTGAGCTCCTCCTCTGTTTGTTTATTTACCACTGTATTCCCAGAACTTCCCACAGTGACTACTTCACAGGAAGAGCTCAATAAATATTCATTGTTAAATGAATGAATAAATAAATGAAGAAAAGGACAAAGGAACAAATCAAGGAATGAATCGACAAAATGACTGCTCAAAAAGTAATTTTCAGCCTTACTATCCAGTCTCCTACATTCAGTATATGACATATTTATGATAAATGCTCCCATTCGGTACCTAGAGAAAGTGGAGGAAGTAATACATTACCAATTTGCTACATGTACGATTTCAGACCAATAGTACACAATCACCTTTGATTTTATTTTATGAAATGAGAAGGTAATATGTCTCAAGCTGTGCAACCATAAGCTTCATTTGTTTGGCTATGGGTTCACTTGGAATGGGCAAAGGAATTCAAATAAATCTGTGTGGTGTATCCCAAACATACTTTTCCTTTCTGGTTCAAGGAACTTTGGGAAAACCCATTTGTTTGTATTTTACATAATTGTGTTCAACTCCCCCTATCCCTCACCCTAAAAAAAAAAATCAGCCTAAAGCTGGCAAGGGTCTACAGGGACTAGGGACTCCTGGAAAGACCATATCAGATACTTCCTTGGATTCAAACTAGTCCCCTTCTTCCTCTTAATATAAGCATAAGGGAAACACCATAAGCTTAACTTAAAATGGATTTGTTTATAATAAGATGTCAACATGATAAAAACACATTAAAACATCTGCAGGGTACAATGAAAAACTACTGCAAAAATCAGCTGTAAAAATAATCTTCATTTAGATGAAAAATACCAGATAGCTCAGGAATGAGCCAATATGTGTTTTTGTGAAGGAAGTTTGTATCCCACTGGTGCTTATAAAACATTTCTCAGTTTTTAAAAATATGCTTTCTTGCATGATTTTAGAGGATATAAAATACTCATACTGGAAATGGCATAATATCATTATGTTTTATATGGTTACATTATCTCCACCCACGCATATAAACTGTCAACTTTATAATTAATTTTGGAACAGGGAGATTGCTTTGAGATAGCCACATAACTAAGATACACAAATACTTTGTAGTGAGAACAGCAGAAATATAAATGAGTGTCATAAATGAGCAGTAGATGATTTTCAAGTTTTCCAAAGCCCAGCATTGAAGAACTCTTTTTCACTGTGAGAACCAGAACCTCATTCCAAATGAGAAAATTGCTAATGTTTAGTATGATTGATACTTTTATTATCACACATATACAAGTGTATAATTATATGACATTATGTTCATAGATATGGTTTCTTTGTTTCCTGTGATCATGGGTGGATAGTGAAATGGAAGCATTTAATAAACTTAAAGTTCTGTTTACTAGGGGGAAGCTCCCTTCGCTGTTGCTCAGTCATGAAGTCGTGTCTGACTCTGTGACTCCCTGGACTGCAGCCTGCTAGGCTCCTCCGTCCATGGGATTCTCCAGGCAGGAACACTGGAGTGGGTGCCATTTGCTTCTCCAGGGGATCTTCCTGACTCAGGGATTGAGCCTGGGTCTTCTGCATTGTGGGCAGATCCTTTACTATCTGAGCCACCAGGGAAGCCCTGAAGCTCCCTTACCTCACTTAATTTTCTGCATTGTATTAGATTAACGGCAATAAATTTTATTGTAAAAATGAACCACTGTCCTTTAGAATGTTATAATCTAAGGAGAATTGTGACAGAAACATAGCTACTAATTATTTACACAGTCATCATTCAGAAAACGAAGATCATGGCATCTGGTCCCATCACTTCAAGAGAAATAGATGGGGAAACAGTGGAAACAGTGTCAGACTT
>SJYT01002522.1:413384-465370 GCA_006410635.1 Cephalophus harveyi | reverse complement strand
CCCCAAAAAATAAAGTCTGACACTGTTTCCACTGTTTCCCCATCTATTTCCCATGAAGTGATGGGACCAGATGCCATGATCTTCGTTTTCTGCATGTTGAGCTTCAAGCCAACTTTTTTGCTCTCCTCTTTCACTTTCATCAAGAGGCTTTTGAGCTCCTCTTCACTTTCTGCCATAAGGGTGGTGTCATCTGCATATCTTAGGTTAGTGATATTTCTCCCGGCAATCTTGATTCCAGCTTGTGTTTCTTCCAGCCCAGTGTTTCTCATGATGTACTCTGCATATAAGTTAAATAAGCAGGGTGACAATATACAGCCTTGACGCACTCCTTTTCCTATTTGGAACCAGTCTGTTGTTCCATGTCCAATTCTAACTGTTGCTTCCTGACCTGCATACAGATTTCTCAAGAGGCAGGTTAGGTGGTCTGGTATTCCCATCTCTTTCAGAATTTTCCACAGTTTATTGTGATCCACACAGTCAGGCATTCAAAAATCCTTGAGGATTGAATTATATTCTGAAAAATAGCATTTAACTTACTCCAAAAGGTCCTCTAATGATTCAATTTTATAACAAGCCAAAAAACAATTAACTGGAAAAAAAAGTCATGTTAAAAGTAGCTGTAAATTTGAGACAAGTGAACTGTATCAGTTAAAAAAAACCCTCCAATTAAAAAAAAAACTTCATTGTTCCTCAAACAAACCTTTGAAATAGTTTGTAAACGGCTTGAAATGTACTTTTTAAAAAGCGAAAGTGAAAGTTGCTCAGTCGTGTCTGACTCTGAGACACCATGGACTGTAGTCCATGGAATTCTCCAGGATAGAATAATGGAGTGGGTAGCCTTTCTCTTCTCCAGGGGATCTTACTGACCCAGTAATAGAACTGGGGTCTCCTGCACTGCAGGCAGATTCTTTATCAACTGAGCTATCAGGAAGATACTTAAAGTGCTTTTTTAAAATTCCTTATGAGGATAAACTCAAAGCCATATTTCTAAGAATATGGTTAAAGATAGCTTTGAATTCTTTTTTTTTTTTTCCTGGAAAAGTTCATGAGAGATGCTGTGATGTTTTCCATTATACATCATAACTGTTAGGATTTCCCTAAGTCTGTAGCTAAGTATGCCTGAAATTCTACACAACTTATTACATAATCTATGTGAGATATCAGGTAGATCAAGTAATGAAAGCGTAAAGGAGCAGAATCATTGTGGAGATGCCAACCACATGCTCACTTTTCAAATTCTGGCAAGGGCACCACAGTGTCCAATTTGCAGACAGTCCTCCCCCCAACACGCCTTGTTCTCCCTTCTCCCTTTATCCCAGTAACAGGAGAAGCCTTCTAGAATGATGACACAAAGAGAAAACACAAAGTGGATGTATCGCTGATCCTGTCTGTGACACCAATTGACTTGTGCTGTCTACACTGTCTGCACTGTCCACTGAACCCAGGGTGGGCAAGGTGTGAGCTAAGAGGCTCGAAGGAGACTCGAGGAGCCATAGGAACTGCAGACACTTCTACTCTCTCCTGGCTGCAGGGCAGCCATAGTAGAGCCTCTCTCATGGCTGATGCAACAGCCGCAGCAGCAGCCGTAACATAGCCCCATATGACAATAACCATGACGCCGCTCCAATGTAGCCCCAGTGCCATAGCAGCCAGGGCTTTCACGGTGGAACTCTTACAGGCATACCGCACAAAGCAGCTCAGGACCAGCTCATAACCATGTGGGTTACCTTCACCAGGGACATCTTCCACTTTTCCAAAGAGCAAGAGGCTGTGGGGTGAGAGAGCCTGACCACACAGGCCATCGTGGCTAATTTGCTCTTTTCCTACAGAGGGGGAAATTAAAGCTGCCTCCAATCTTTGGAAAAGTGGAAGATGTGCCCGGTGAAGGTAACTCAAATGATAGAAGAAAGTAGAAAAGACACATACAATTGACTTGAGCTGTTCAGTTATGGGGTATTCCAGTGGCTCAGTGATAAAGAATCTGCCTGCCAATACAAGAGACTAGGAGAGGCAAGGTGTCCCTGGGTCAGGAGGATACCCTAGAGGAAATGGCAACCCACTTATAGCGTTCTTGCCTGGAGAATGCCATGAACAGAGGAGCCTAGGGGGCTGCAGCCCGTGGGGTCACAAAGCGCTGGACACGGCTGAACCGCTGAGCACACACACACATGCGCTCAGTTCCTGTGTGAAACAAGCAGGGATACCGCTTATGGCTGTGTGGCTGATGTCCTCAGTATGTCGCGCAGTCCTTTCCCTGAGAAATCCATTGCAAGTTCTACATTGTAACAAGGGCCTATAGACTAAGAGAAGAAAGTCACCTTCTCAATTATTAGAGCTGTTGCTGGGAAGAGGCAAAAAAACCCAAAAAACTCTTCCTCCTTAATTTTGAGGATCAGGATGGCAGTAGAGGGTGCCAGGTGGGCAAGCAGTGCTGAGTATCACTGGGAAATGGAAACAAGTGTGGGTCAGGAGGGCTCCATAGAGGTCAGAACTCAATAAAACCTCAGGGGGTTCCTGAAATAGTTCTGTTTGCTTCCAAGACTAGCGTGACCTGAGGAAATAAGCATCATTTTAAATGTAAAACTATTATTTTCTTTAGAATTTAGTTTATGAAGGACATTATTGTATCCCTCTATCTCACACAAATAATTACTTCTGGCTCTAAACAGTAATAGATTAAATGAGTGGATTTACTTTGTACAAAAGGCCAAGTCTGAATTCCCTTTGGACTTGGTAGTGGAAATAATGCTCCTTCTTTCCTTCTTTTATTCATTCATGAAATATTTAAAGAATACCTAGTGAATAAGACTCAATGGAGCAAAAGATGATCATAAATAGTTACTAATTTATGCAAATACTGTGCAAATGCAGTGATTGATTTTAAAAAATAAATCATAACAAATAGAAGAGTGTTGCTTGACAGCTCTCGCCAGTGGGAAAGGGTAGAATTTTGCCAAGTGATCTAGGAACTGGTAGTGGTGTGTGCTACCCAAGTGTAGCAGTACACAGAAAAGTGGAGAATCACAACACATGGGCAAACAATGAAGAAAAGTTCTCTTGTTCTTAGGCTTTTGTTGATACTCTACATCAATAACATCCCCAAAAGTGATCATTACACAGAAGAGATATATTAATAGCCCTAGTAATAGAATGCCAGAGTGAAAGATTAATTCTAGCCAAGAGTGATTAGGGAATTCTTTGTGAAGGTGGAAAAAGATGGGCATGATTACATGATATAAGACTTTAAAAGGTAAGATAACTCTTTAATTATTGAGCAATACATTCTTAAAACATTTATTGAGAACCTAGGTACTTGGGATACAAAGATAAACAGGATAAAACCCACACCCTTGACTATTTCAGGCAGGGAGAAATGTTTTCTGCCTGAAAACAGAAGGAAAAAAAAAAAAACAGTGCCACAAAACAAACACAATGTTATAGCACAACACAGTGCCAGAAGAGAAATGACAGAGAGCCTTGTAGGAATAAACAAAAAGGAGCCTTTAGTGCTTCCAGGAGGGAGTAGGTAAACTGAGGTCAAGTTATGCCGGAACTAAGATGTCATTCAGATATTACTTGTTCAATTAATATGCATGAAGCACCTATGATTTTCACAGTGCTTGCTCTCAAGGAATTAATAAATAGTGGCCTAGACATATAGATAAGTACAGTGATGGATCTAATTAAGTATAATTTAGCATTATTATTAATAGATGCAGGATGGTCAAATGCATCCAGGAAGTTGAGGAAAGCCTACCAAGAGAAGATGAATTTTGAATAGAGGAAGTGAATGTGTTACTGATAACAGAGTCCAAGCTCATTTGCTCTGCTTGCCACACAACAGGCCAATGAACCCGAGAGAAGAGGGGTTGAGGTAAGGAAGAGACTAACTGAGGAGCTGGCTGACTGAGAAAATGGCAGGATAGAGCCTCAAAATAAGCATTTTATGGGGGCTGAATGCCAGACTTTTTTTTATAGATCAGAGATTGGGGCAGGTGAGAAAGCAAAGCAAAAAGGCCATTAATTTTGCAAACATCTCCCAGAATGGCAAGCCTCAGGCCGGGAATGTATTAATTTCTCCTTTCCTGCCATCCACTAGTGGACACGGTTCTGAACAAAGTCACTTTAAATAGTTAGGCAGAGGGGCAGGATTCTCTGAGGTCAGGCCATTCTGTATGATTACAGTAACAAAAGCAACAAAAAGCAAGTCATATAAACAGTTCCAACATGGAGTCAGAATTGGCTTCTTCTCTGTAACAAATGTTGAAACTGTGTGTTAGGCAGACTGTGGTTTAAAGTACCAAGGACTAAAGAGGTTCCAGACAATGAGAACAAAGGGAGCACAGGTGCAGTCTACTACAGCTTGCTGTGTGCAAAACCAGAAAGAAACCTGATATGAGGAACACGAGGTTGTCAGGGATCAGATAGAGGGCCTTGAATGCAGACTTAAAGACTTGGAATTTGATGCTGTAGACCAGTACTTTTTAAACTGGATTTCACGAAGTCCTTGAATTCCAAGGACATATCTCAGGAAGACGAAGGTACTTCCCCTAAAGGGCAGATTTTGGGGTTCCATGAATTCTAGTATAAACATTTAATCTTTAGACAATGAAAAGTGTTTGAATATTTTGAAGGAAGGAAGTGATAAACTAAGAAAGTTTTTAGAAGATTCAGCCATCACAATTTTGTCATCCAGAATTGTCCCATTTCTCTATAAATAACCATACTAAATCCTATTCTTTTTCTTAACTATCTCTAAAATTCATCCATTCCTCTCCTTTCCTACTAGAACTGTCACTGACATTAGTTTTCTTCTGGTTAAACACAAAAACCTTTAACTAACTGTCCTACACTCTTCAGTCAATCCTATCCACAACTTTTTATTACTTACTGCACCATTTTTGTAGCCATGAAATTAAAAGATGCTTGCTCCTTGGAAGAAAAGCTATGACCAAACTAGACAGTTAAAAAGCAGAGACATTACTTTGCTGACAAAGGTCCATCTAGTCAAAGCTACAGTTTTTACAGTAGTCATGTATGGATGTCAGAGTTGGACTATAAAGAAACCTGAGCACCGAAGAATTGATGCTTTTGAACTGTGGTGTTGGAGAAGACTCTTCAGAGTCCTTTGGACAGCAAGGAGATCAAACAAGTCAATCCTAAAGGAAATCAGTCCTGAATATTCATTGGAAGGACTGATGCTGAAGCTGAAACTCCAATACTTTGGCCACCTGATGTGAAGAACTGACTCATTGGAAAAGACTTTGATGCTGGGAAAGATTGAAGGCAGGAGGAGAAGGGGGCAACAGAGGATGAGATGGCTGGATGGCATCACCGACTGGATGGACATAAGTTTGAGCAGGCTCCAGGAGTTGGTGATGGAAACCTGGCGTGCTGCAGTTCATGGGGTCACAAAGAGTCAGAGACAACTGAGTGACTGAACTGAACTGATTTCACCATTTTGAAATTTACTAATTTAACACTTTGCAATTTACTAATTTAAGTCTATATGTTTTCCATTTGAGTATAAGTTCCTGAAAGCAGGTATGGAAGTTCCTTAAGGACTGCCAACATGGGATCCACTAATAAACGTTCTATAGTTATTCACTCTATCATACACCATCATTTTTTTCCTTTTCTTCATGATTATTCCTATCAACATATAAGCATGTTGTATTTTTCTTCACCCTAAAAAAACCCACCCCTGTATCCAAATTCGCCTTTGCTATGGCCCCTTCATAGCAAAACTCAAAAATTTCTCTGCTTCCTTTCATGACAAAAGATAAAAGAATTGTATATAATCACCTTCTCCACTTCTTCAACTTTCTCATAAGCTCACTCCATTCTTTAATCTTCAGCATTCTGCTGCAAAGTCATTTGTCAAGGTCATCAAATCCAACCAGCAACTCTTCATTCTCATTTCACTTGATCTCTTGGTACAATCAGACATAGTTGATAAGTTTGTTGAAGTGGTTGATGACAGTTTTTTAAACTTCCTCCCACTTTATTTTTTGATCACATGGCATGTGGGATCTTAGTTCCCTGACCAGGGATCAAACCCACACCTCCTGTATTGGAAGCACAGAATCTTAACCACCAGACTGCCTGGGAAGTCCCTTCCTTCCTCTCTTCAGCATCTTTTGCTAACTTCTCTTCCTTTTACATATCTCTAAACCTGGGATGTCTCAGTCTGAGAACCTCTTCCTTTTGCTGTTTATATTTATTTCCTAAGTGATCTCCAGCTGACTATTTTGAAACATTTTCAGACTGGACTTGTCCCTGGAAGTTCAGTCTTGTGTCAGCCACCTACTTGACATATTCTTTAGAATTTCTATTAAACATCTCATGTTCACCATGATCAAAACAGAATTTTGCCCGTCATCCTTCCCTTCTTCCCAAATAATTTCTCATGAAGTCTTCCGCACATCAGTCTATGGCACCCTTGTTTGTCTAGTTGTGTGGACCCCCAAACCTAAGTCTTCGGTCCTCTTTTGTGATTTTTCTAACATCTCTCATCCAACTATTAGCAAGTTCTCTTGGTGCTAATATAAAAATATATGCCAAATCTGAATGCTTGTCACCATCTCCACTGTAACTACCATTGTGTCAACTACTATCAGCACTCATCTGTTCTGCTACAACGGCCTCTTAGTTAGCTGCTTTTTTTCCACTTTGTCCCCTTAGACTCTTCCCCACACAGCCATCTAAAGAGATCCTTTTCATTTATATCACATCATTCTTCTGTTCAAAAACCTTCCCAAAATATGTGATTACATTTTGAAAGAAAATTCAAAATTTTTAACATAGCCTACCCCAGATGACCTGGCTCCAGGCATTCTAACTGCAAACCCCACCATTCTCATTCTTGTACTTACCACTTTGGACACACTGACCTTCTCACTATTCCTCCAATATGCTATTTGTACTGTCTCGGGGCCATTGGGTTTGCTTTTCCTTCTGTCTGGAATGCTCTTATCCCAGATATTTCAATGACTCCTTCCTTCCTTATCAGGTCCCTGCTCTATACATTCTCAGCAAGACTTTCTCTGACCATCTATGTGAAATGCATACTCAACCTTCCCCCCTTCCCCATTTTCATCTTTATATCTTTCATCTTTTATTCTGCTTATTTTCCTCTACAGCTCTTATCACTAACAGTATATTATACGATACATCTGTTTACTTACTGTCTGCCTCTTCCACTAGAATGTGAAAAAGACTCTCTCTTTGACCTAACTCTTGTCAGGCTCCTTTAAACCCAATTAGGCCCAATTTTTGGACATGTCCTCAAGAGCTCAAGTTTAGCAAGAATCCTGTTAAGCTGGTGGCACTAGTCATAAAGAACTCACCTGCAATGCAGGAGACCAGAGTTTAATACCTGGGTTGGGAAGATCCCCTGGAGAAGTAAATGGCTACCCATTTCAGTATTCTTGCCTGGAGAATCCCATGAACAGAGGAGCCTAGCAGGCAACAGTCCACGGGGTTGCAAAGATCTGGACAGGACAGATCAACTAAGCATATATACCTATATACGCTGTTACGTTTGGTTTAGCCAGAATAATCACCCTCAATATCCAATAAAATTCCTTATCCTCACCATCACCTTGGCCTTCTTTCAGCAAGGATCCTGTTAGGTTAGTCGAACAAAGAATTACCCTAGCCTCCCAGTAATTTTCTATTCACCAATATTCCCACACAGCTCCTTGGATACAAATTCCCACTTTTCTTTGTTGTATTCAGAGTGGAGCCCAAGCCAATCTCTCTCACCTCCTGTAATACCCCATTACAGTAGTCCCTACAGATATAGTCAACTTAGCTTCTTTAAAACTGCTGTGAATAGCTTTTCTTTAACAAATGCTAACACTATGAGTGATAAATGAGACAAGGAGCAGATGTCTTGTTCACTACTATATCCCCAGTGCCTAAAACAGTATCTAGCACACAGTTGGCACTTAGTACATTTTTTTTTCAATGAATGCGTATATTTAGAACAAGGAGCAATATACCCAAAGAATCTGGGAATCTTTACTTGGTAAGATCACTAGCTTTATACCACTTTAAAAACATTTCAACATTTAAAAAATAAAGGGTGAAAAGTTTATTAATGAATGCATGCATGCTCAGTCACTTCAGTTGTGTCCAACTCTATGTGACCCCATGGACTGTAGCCCACCAGGCTTCTCTGTCCATGTGATTCTCCAGGCAAGAATTCTTGAGTGGTTTGCTATTTCCCTCCTCCAGGGGATCTTCCCAACCTAGGGATCGAACTCACATCTCCTAAGTCTCCTGCATTGCAGGCAGATTCTTTACCACTCAGCCACCAGGGAAGCCCCTTAATGAATGTAACACAGTTAATTTCAGAGAATCAGAACCTCCGAGTTAAGAGCCCTTGAAGGGCATCTAGTGCTTGCCCACAGAAAAGAAATAGAAATCTCTGGCTATTTTTTTAGGTCTTTAATCTTGGAGGGAGAGTTACTTAAATATATATTAGGAGCATTAGGAAATTTTGAAATTAGCTAATTGGTCTTACGTTTGCACTAATTAATCTTGTTAAAGCTTTGTAGTTAATGTTCACAGGATTAAACCAAAAAGCCAAAGTGTTAATACCCACTGGGGGTCATTAAAAGTGTATTATAAAAGACTTCAGATAATGTGTATACTCTATAGTTTTGTCAAGGGTTGTTTTAATTCCAACACACAGCTATAATATAGACGATAATCATGTCAAGGTGGCATTGGTATCACTTTATTTAAACCTCACTAGCTTAAAAGCATAGTATAGCTAGGCACTGAATCCATGCCAGGGGGGCAAGAATTGATTTAATTGATCTAAAAGTATGTTTGAGTTTGTTTGTTTGTTTTTTCAGACAAGCTGTCAACACACACATGAAAGCAAGATTCTAAAAATGCTGTTAGATCCATAATGTTTATACAGCAAAGCAAACAACCTTTATTATTCCAATTAATGCATTTGGCCATGGAGAAAATCTGATCCAAAATGTTATATTTTTCTTAACTACGCTGAAAAAAATGTTGACTCATATTGAAGCAATTTAGAAACATACTCAGATGAAAATGAAAATGGGTTACATTAAATTTAATATTTGTTATTAGAATACCTGCTAAAAATAACATCACAAAGTTTTATACTTCCTTTAAAGTGTTTTAACGGGTGTCACATGTATTGTTTCTACTTATTTTTTGGAAGACTGTTGGGCCAGGTAATATTACCCTCTCAACCTTACACACCAATAATAATAAATGTCAAGAGGTAAAACATGTGTAGGGAAAATAATGTACCAAGATCAGTTTGTTGAGATACCTTGGACTATAGCCTATAGTACTTCATAGTAATCTCCCTTTTTCCTTTGATAGTTTCATTCTAAAATGGGCAGTGGATTTGGGAATTGAATTTCCTAACACTACTAGTTTTACCAATGAGATGTAAATCGATCTGTTTAAGGACACACTAAGTGATTAAGCTGAGACATGAACTCAGGATTTTTGTTTCTAAATACTATGCTTCCTACAACACCATACCATCATACTTTGATGATCAAGAACAATTGTTAAACTAAATCCAGCAGGGTTTAGAATATTCAACAGGCAAAATGACCTACTTATTAAACAACAAATGACATTTATTAAAGAGGAAGGAAAAATGTCACAGATTAAAAGAAACATAAGATGCATCTCTATAAAATGCTATTCAAAAATCTTGTTTAGAATAAACCAAATGTACAGTTATTCTTAAGACAATCAAGAGAAATTGAACACAAAATGGGTGGTTTATAATAGCAAGGAATTATTGTTAATTTTGTTAGATATGATAATAGTAGCATTGTTATGCTAAAAAGGAGTCCTTATCTATTAGCAGTGTATACTGAAGTATTTACCAGTGAAACAGCAAACAAATAATTTTAATGAAACACCCTATGAAACAAAAAAAAAGTGAAAAAATAGGTTGCTAAATGAAATAATACTGATAATCATTAAGGGTGGGAGTTATTTATCATATTTTGGTATATGTCTGAAATTTTTCATAATAAAAATAAAAAAGAAGCAATTACTGAACTAATACTACCTATAAGACACCATCAGCAGATTTTATTAATCAGTGAGTGCCCAGCTTTCTTTTTATTTTAAATTGGAGAACAATAATAGGAAAGAATACCTTATCATGAGTCTCTAAGGTCCTATATGTTCTGGGTTCTGCCCATCTCCAATCTCACTAATGACTGCTATACCAAAAATTCTGCTTTGTATTTAATACATGTGTGTGTGAAATCAAAATGATATTAAGCTTGACTTATTTTTCAAATGCTCTTCCCTGTATTCTTGCTACTTGGTTCTGCATTTTGGTAATCTTTTTCTTTAATCTAATTCAATAAATATTTTGGGAATGATATACTAGGTTCTGTCAAGTCCCAGGAGCAGCAGAAAGGGTATGTTATTTTCACATGTATATGAAATATTAGTTTGTATGTGAAATGTGAAAGGTATATGAAATATTCACATATATAATAACAGAATTGATAGATGCTATATTAATTACATGAAAAAAGTGCTATGCGGATCCTGAAGAGGAAGATGTGAATAAAAATTTGATCAATCATGTTAGAGGAAGGACAGGATTATCTTTCTATTCTCTCTATAAAAATATAAATATGAAGAGACAATCAAAGAATACACAGCCAAAATATGTAGAAAGCACGTATTATAGAGATAGGTGGAATAGTTAATTTATAAAAATGCTATTTTTCTGGGTTTGGTAAGTTTGTGTTATTTGTTAACTTCAAAAATTTTGCAGATTTAATTTCAAATATTTACTTACATCTCCAACTTTCTATTTTTTCATTAAGGAGGTTCTGCCTCATTGTATAAACTTCAGGTGCCACACAAGCTTAATCCACTGAAGAAAGAGCCTGTGACTTACTAGGGTACATCTGTGCTGAGGATACATCCATCAGTGAATAAAGAGAGGGAAAGAAACTCTTTTGTGAAGCTTACCTTCTAGTTGCAAGAGATAGACAAAACAAAAATGTAATAAACAAGTAAATTAAACAGTATGTCAGAAGGTTAGTGCCATGGAAAAAGCAGAGAAGGGCTAGGGGGATGGAGAATGCAGAACAGAGAGCGCAAGTGCGTGGTCAGAGTAGGTTAGCCTCAAGGAGAAGCAAAGAATCGAAGAAAGTGGTTATTGATAATACCAATGGAATCTAGTTAAGTGTATTTGTTTAGGTGGTGCTCCATTATTATCTCACTCAGGTCCCCAGTATAGAGGATTTGAAGTCAAGTAACTCCAAAGTTACCGTAGTAAGAGGGTAAAGCAGTAACAGCCGGATCTGGTTAAGAACTGAATAGCTTCCCAGGGGACAATAATCTTAGAGACTGGTACTGAACAACAAGTGGACGCTAAAACATCACTGGAAAACAATAAAACAGGGTCTATTGTATTTACTAGGACTTCTTGGGGGGTGGTGAGACCCTCCCCAAGTGGCACGGCTCTTTAAGGAGATTCAATCTGATGAATTCTCACTTTGTACTGTTGGGTAGGAGAGGCAAATATGGAATCACAATTGAAATTATTCAGGCAACAGAAGGCTGAGTGATGCCACCAAGAATTGTCCTTTCCCATTGTCATCACCCACTTAGCATTCCATCTATCCTCTAAACGAAAGTCATGAAAACAGATAAAAATACAAGATTAAAGTACATATTGTTGACATTCCCTAAAAATAATAAAAACATGACAATGAAACTATAATTGTAAAAAAAGTATGTTTTTAGAGCATCACATACTCTTTTTTATATGGGTAGCTGTTTCATAGTAGAAACATAAAAGGACAGATCAGAACTGGATATGAGTTCTGAGTCTGCCACTTAGTTGATTTGCGTTGGGCAAATCAGAAAGGGAAAATCTAGGTTTTATCATCATAAAATGGGGATAATAATAAGTTTCTTTTATGACAACTGAGATAATTGCATTTAAATGAGCTTTTTAATCTATGAAGTATCATCCACTTGTTTGGTATAATAATAAAGCTACAAAGTAGTTCATAGTTGTTAGGTAAGGATCATAGTTATGTGGCATATAATAATTAAAGTTTAATTATCCACCAATAGTTAAGACAATGCAGAATGCTTTAAAATTTCTTTTACAGGCTGCCTTCATAAAGTTTCAAGAAAGCAATCTAATAGTCTTTAACATCTTTTACTGGAATGTTAAAACAAGTGACACATTCATCTTATTTCTCAAAAGCAGAACAGATAGTTTTTCTTACTTGAATAAATACCGAAGGAGTGATCCTTAACCAAATACCAGTATCAAAATAACTGGCTGTTTTCCTCCAATTGCCGGCTAGGTAGAGTGATTCTCAAATGATACTTCTTGTCAGCAAGAAAGATGATCCCAAGAATGAACAGAAATAGCTTCTGTTCAACAGCTGTGATGTCTATAATTTATAAGCCATGATCATCTCTCATCAGATTGGCTTGGTGTGCAGAATAGATGCAAGTTCGCAATTTGCATATTCATCACTTCTCAGAAAAGGAACTTGTGTTACATCTTATCCTTTTTAATATATTTCTCTCTTTACCTATAAATAATGCAATGAGACTTACTATTTGAGGAATGTGACCTTGAAACTCGACTGTCATACACAAAGGTAAAAGATGTTCAACTGATCCTTAAACAGTTATTCCCAATAGACAAATGATCTTTAAGCACTGACAGGCAACACTGGAAACTAGGAGACTGAAGGAAGGATAGAAAGAAGAAAAGAGAGGAGAAGGGAGGGCAGGAGGAGGAAGTAATCACTGTACTTACTGTATCTTGGCAGTTTTTAAGGCTCTGCCTGCTTCTAGTTTCCTCTTGCTTTACCTTTAATTTGTGCCCTTACATTGCCCTTGTCCCTTAGGTAGCTTACTCCCCAAGCTCACTACGTTCAGTTTCCCTCTTCAGTTTCTTCCACTATTTCCCTCTTGTGCAGCTCTATCACAGTTTCTATGCTATATATCTTGATTAGTCGTGTCTAACTCTTTTGCGACCCAATGGACTCCCGCCAGGCTTCTCTGTCTATGGGAATTCCCAGGCAACACTATCGGAGTGGATTGCTATTTCCTTTTCCCTGGGATCTTCTCAACCCAGGGATCAAACCCTTGCCTCCGAGGCGGATTCTTTCCCACTGAGCCGCCTAGAAAGCCCATATATTTATATGTCTAAAATACAGTTGAGCAAATACTGGGATTGATTGGAGAACTTTGTGCAAATTAGTTAGAACCGAGAGCTCTAGAGAGAGTATCTCCACCATAACTGAGAATTAGACAGTACGTAGAGGAGAATCAGCGAAGCCAGCAGAGTTGGCTTTTTTTGTTTGTGCCGTGGTGACCTGTATGAAAACAGTGCGTGACTCCAAAAGCTTCCTTGTGACTCTCCTCCGACTGACCTTCGATCAAGGCCCTTCCCCACTGCCGCCAGCCCTGACTTCCCTGGGACCCACACGCTGCTTTTCACGCCCCTCTCTCCCCACACTTCAGGCCTGTTTCTCTTCTCCAGGTTCTATTAACACTTCCATCTCTTTCCGCTCGCCAAGATTCGGCCCAAATCTCACCCTCTCTTTCCACCGTCAGGTTCTGCTCGAGGGCCCCTTAACCCGGCTCCCACCCCAGGGCCCCTCCTCCAGGTAGCGAGCCGACATCCTTCCCCGTCCCCGCTCCGCGCACACCTGTCGGCCTCCGGCCTCCCCCGCACCGAGCGCCCACCCTCCCTCCACTGCGCCCCCAGGGCCCTGGCCCCGGGCCCACGCCGTGGCCCCCGCCCCCCGCGGGCCCGCTGCACTGTGGGTAGGCGGCGGCGGTGGCCGCGCAGGGGATCCCGCGGCGGCGGAGCGAGGCTGCGCGCGCCGAACATGGCTGAGAAGCAGAAGCACGACGGGCGGGTGAAGATCGGCCACTACGTGCTGGGCGACACGCTGGGCGTCGGCACCTTCGGCAAAGTGAAGAGTTGAGTACGCCGCGCCTCGCGGGAGGCCGAGCCCCGGAGTCCGGGAGAGCCGGGCCGCGAGCGGGCAGCGGGTGGCGGGGCCTGGCGGCAGGTGGAGCGGCCGCGCCCGGGCCGCGCGGAACCTGGGGACCCAGGGAAGGCAGTGGGTACCGCTTCGCCCCGCGGCAACGGCGGGGTCCCGGCGAGGGGGCTCGGGCGGGGGCGTCGCGAGGTCCTGGGACTGGCGTCCAGCACGCTTCTACTGCCCGACCTCAGTGCCCCCCGCTGAAACCCGGGGATTGGGTTGTCGGGCGAGATGCCTTTCAGCTGGGAGGCTGTAGGGACCCTGAGGAGTGACCCACGGTGCTGATGGTGGAGTTCCCGTTTCGTGCCAGGTGTCCCGGTAGGTGCTTCACGTGTCATCTCCTGCAATCCTTACAGCAGGCGCAGGTGTTATCTTCGCCTGTAACGTGAGAAAGCGGGGACCCCCTAGGAGGGACGTGTTCAAGGTCACACCGAAATTGGCGGAACTGGGATAAAGGTCTAAAATGTCCTCCAGTTTTGGCCAGGCTGGGAAGTCCTGCTGTCTGGATTCTTTCGTGCTCCCTGACTCTAGATGAGTAGGGCTGGTAGTCTACGTGGGACCCCGGGGCGCGAGGTGGGTGGGTCTTTCTGCTGGCCTTGGGAAACGCTGGGATGCAGCTGGGTTGGGTCAGGGCTTAGAACTGGGAGGTCTGAAGGTTGCTTGGTGTGTGTAAAATGGTTCTAGGAAGGCTTCCAGGATGGAGGGAGAGGAAAAAGGGACTTTGGAGTTGGATCTTGGAGGATGTAGGGCTGAGGCCAGAATTGCTAAGACATACTCTGCTGAGCTCTGTGTTCCTAGGTGATGGGATCCCATTTTGGGTGTAGAAAAACAGGTTGCTTTGATTTTTTTTTTTTTTTTTACTGGTTACTAGTTAAGTATTGAACTTTCCTGTTTTTCTTAAGTCATGTGAAATTAATTAACTTGTCCTCTCTCCAGAACTAGAACCAACTTATTAAAAATACTTCTTTTGGTTGTTGCTTTTTTCTTGTTTCGTTTTGCTGAGAAAATGTTGGGTAGGCAGCTTGAGGATTTTATTGAGGCCTCTATTTCCTTAAAAAATCATAATGAAAAAATTTTAAGTTTTAAAAATTATAATAAATTGCTTTACAATTTTGTGTTAGTTTTTTCTCTATGACATTGTGAATCAGCTGTAAGTATACATGTATTTCCTCCTCCTTGAGCCTCCCTCCCACTCTGCTAGGTCATCACAGAACACCCAGCTGAGTTCCCTGTGCCATACCTTAGCTTCCCACTAGCTAGCTGTTTTACACATGGTAGTGTAGAGATCAATACTACTCTTTCACTTCGTCCAAAAATCCTATTTTAACCTTGACTCCAGGCTGTAAGTGATTAGAAGAGACTCGTTCATTCATATGGCAGGGATCAGCTTTTATTTACTTGCACACATCTGATACCCTTTCTTTGGTTCAGTAAACACTTACTGAGTGCCTACAGTGTGCCAGGCACTGTTCTAGGTGATGGGGATACCCTAGGAACAAAATCATTAAAATCTTTCCTTTTGTGGTGCTTATATTCAAGTAGGGGAAGACAGTAATCACTGTATATATTTGTGTGTGTGTGTGTAGTATTTTTAGTGCTGTGAAGACAAATGAATCAGGGTTTTGTGCAGTTCGCAATTTTCAGTAAGATTGTCAGGCATGGCCTTACAGATAGGGTGGTATTTGTATAAAGACCTCAGGTTTGTAAAATTCTTTCAAGTCCTGTGAGGGCTGTGAAGTCCTGGCTTAGGTTTGCAAGACCTCATAAAGTGGTAAGTGAAGAGAATATATTTAGAGTGAATATATGAAGATTCAGGAACTGGATTAAAGCTGTGACATTACTAAGGACTATTGTGTTTTGATGTTATACACTCAAGTCTTCACCATCTAGGCGTGTACACTTTCCAGGTTATATAATGTATACCGTTCCTTTTCAAATTGTGTTAAAAATTGTTTTTAAAAAAATTCTTGTGTAATCTGAATATTGGCTAAAATACCCATCAGATAGATCATTTGGTCCATTGTCACAGGACAACTTAAATCTCTTTTTGTATATATCCTTGAACTGCTTCTAGGCACTGACTTAAAATATAAACCAACAGAAGGTACTTGGATTTATGAGAAATCCTTTTCCTGGAAGACTCCTTCCCAGTGAGCAACTGATTGGGGAGATTTCCTAACACTGTATGAGCACCTCTCCAAAGTTAGTGCTCTCCCATCCAAAGTTAGAATTAGTACAGTTGCTTAATAAAAATTATATAAATTGCAGCAGTCTAAAGTTACTCATTTACAGTGGACCCTTGAACACCATGAGTTTAAACTGCAGAGATCTACTTGTACAACAGATTATTTTTTTCCTCCAAATAAATGCTACAGTATTATGCAGTTAAGGTTGATTGAATCCTAAAATGTAGAACCATGAATACTGAGGGATGAATATAAGGTTATACACAAGTTTTCAACTTCCTGGGGTCCAGTGCCTCTAACTCCAGTGTTGTTCAAGGGTCCATTGTAATTCTTTAAGGGACTACAAGCAAAAGCACGCTTATTTTTAAACACAACTTTTTTTCAAGCATATTTAACATATCATAAAAGTCACCCATCCTAAATGTATTATGTGTAGTACAAGTCAGTAGATTTTTAGTGACTTTACTGAATGGTGCAACCATTTTATAGTTCGATTTATAACATTTTCATCACCACAATAAAATTCCTCATGCCATTTATAGTTAACCCTTAGCCCTAGGAAACTGTTAATCTGTTTTCTGTCTGAATAAATATGCTTTCTCTGGACATTTCTTATAAATGAGATCATTGAATATGAAGTCTCATGTCTGACTTCTTTAACAAGGCTTTTGATGTTCATGCATGACATAGCATTGTTCCTTTTCATTGCTTAATAATATTCTACCTCATGAAAATGTCACATTTTGCCTCTTAAGTCACCTGTTGATGACCTCTGTTTTCAGCTTGGGACTGTTACAGATAATGCCACCACAAACGTTGTGTGCAAGTCTTTGTTGCGGATATATGTTCTCATATATATTGGGTAGATATACCTAAGAGTAGAATTGTTGACTTGTATCATAATTTTATTTTTATTTGTTGGAGAAACTGCACACTGTTCCAAAGTGGTTGTACCATTTTCCAGTTCCACCAATAATGTATGAGGGTTCCTATTTCTCCAAATCCTCACTGACATTTATTTATTGTCTTCTTATAACTCTTCTAGTAGGTG
Organism: Cephalophus harveyi; assembly: GCA_006410635.1. Lineage (NCBI taxonomy): Eukaryota > Metazoa > Chordata > Mammalia > Artiodactyla > Bovidae > Cephalophus > Cephalophus harveyi. Next base: position 448,064 of record SJYT01002522.1, on the reverse strand, counting down.
TGAAATGGTAACTCATTGGGGTTTCAATTTGTGCTTTCCTAGTGATGATACTGAATATCTTTTCATGTGCTGAATAGCCATTTGTGTATCTTGGGTGAAATGTCTTTTCGTGTCTTTAGTTCATTTGTTGGATTGGTTGAGTTCATAAGAATTTTTTTTATAAATTCTGGATACAAGTCCCTTATTGCAAATATTTTCTTCACATCAGTTGTCTGACATGTATAAGTGTTTTGAATTTTTGTGAGGTCCTGCTTATTGACTATTTCCTTTTATGGATGATGCTTTTCATGTTATATTTAAGAAATCTTTGCTTTGGGTTTCAAGAATTTCTTCACATTTTTTTAAAAAAATAGATGTTTATTGTTTTAGCTCTTATAGTTACATCTAGGACCCATTTTGAGTTAACATTTGAGTATAGTATAAGTTGAGATTCTAAGGTCAACTTTTTGAATATGGATATCCAATTGTTCCAGGACCGTTTATTGAAAATACTTAGATTTTTATTCCTATTGATTTAGACTTTATAAATTTAATTTCTATTAGAAAACAGTAGTAGATGGTTTAGTTTTATATGGCTATAAAAACATGGAAATGGAAAAGTGCTGAATATTTTATGTGCCTTCTCTCTTTAGCTATTATGTTATTTATAGATATTGAAAGTTTAACTTCAGTTGTTGATGTATCAGTTTACAGATCAAAGTTAGGTACAATGAACAAAAATGGAAATAACTAGTTTTCATTTAATAGCTCTTGTTTAAAGCTGCTTTTGAAAACATGGAAATCCTTCTAATTGTTGATAAATAATTGAAACCTTATTTAAAATATTGAGTTGATTTTTTCTCCATTGTTCTAGTGTAAGAGTACTAGGGGAGTGCTTATGGAAACAGATTATGTTGGCTGTCAGAGTTTGAAGTAGTGCATTTTATCTACTTAAATTTTTTTCTATGTATTGTTTTGGTTCTTACTCTTTCCCAGGTAAGGTATAACTGCTGTTTAAGAGCTCTTGTAATTAGACTTGCTCAGTTCTTACCTAAATAATGAAGGTCATAGAAATTCTAGAAGAACAGATCTTGTGTACGTGTTTTACAAAGACCAGTTGAAGAAAAGAAGTGTTTTAAATATAATGGTAATTATATTTTTAAAAGAAGCTTGTATTTTCAGGGTGAGAACTGACAGATTTGATTTATGAAATCATTATTCTTCATTAGAATTGTACACCATAGGATCACTTCAGTTCAGTTGCTCAATCGTGTCTGACCCTTTGCAACCCCATGGACTGCAGCACACTAGGCTTCCCATCTATCACCAACTCCCAGAGCTTGCTCAAACTCATGTCCATCAAGTTGGTGATGCCATCCAACCATCTCATTGTATGCTTTCAGTCAAAGTAGCCTTTTCTAGTCAGCAAGGTCTCATCAAGGCTTTGTTTTTTGTTGTTTTTCAAATAGTTATGTGAATGGCTCACAGAATTGGCTTTCAAGAAATTAAGTAAATATTTTATTAAATCTTCACTTCTGTGTAAGATAACAGGAAAGATAAGCAAAGGTAGAGCTTGTGTTCAGTTGTTAATTGTATCTGGCTCTTCGCAACTCCATGGACTGTAGCCTGCCAGACTCTTCTGTCTATGGAAATTTTCAGGCAAGAATACTAGAGTGGGTTGCCATTTCCTGTTCCAGGGGATCTTCCCAACCCAGGGACTGAACTCCTGTCTCTTGTGTCTCCTGCATTGGCAGGCAGATTCTTTACTACTGTGCCACCTGGGAAGCCCTAGAAATATAAAACCAGTCCTAAGTGATAAATGAGATCTTAGACAACTACCTGGTGAGTTGGTGGACCTCAGAGTTATACCTGTGGTATTTCTGGCCCACACTGGCATTGTTTTTGACCCTCATGTAGTGTCAAGTCCCCTGAACTGCAAAGAGATCAAACCAGTCCATCCTAAAGAAAATCAGTCCTAAATATTCATTGGAAGGAGTGATGCTGAAACAGAAGCGCCATTACTTTGTCCACCTGATGTGAAGAACTGACATAAAAGACCCTGATGCTGGGAAAGATTGAAGGCAGGAGAAGAAGAGGACAACAGAGGAGGAGATGGTTGGATGGCATCACGGACTCGATGGACATGAGTTTGAACAAGCTCCAGGAGTTGGTGATGGACAGGGGAGCCTGGCATGCTGCTGTTCATGGGGTTGCAAAGAGTTGGACATGACTGAGCAACTGAACTGTAGTGTCAAGGCCCTAAAGAATACTTGAAACCTCTTTGGGCTTTGTTTTCTTCTCCTTAGCAGCAACACTGGAATGTGAAATTTATTTGCAACTGAATTTTTGAAGATTTAATTTTTAAAAATGGACAAATTTAATTGTTCTTCTGGCTTAGTGGAAGTTTGAATTACTGAAGACTATAGTTGAAATAATGTAAAACAAAAGAAGAGGGAAACATATTTGTAACAATTTAATGATAAAAGCTACAACTTGATTAAGTTGATACTATGTTTACTATATATGTACTTGATTTTATTTATTCCCCAAAGTAACCTTGGATTTGGTATTTTCTCCATTTTGCAAATGTAGATATTGAGAATTAGATACTTTAATTTGCCTAAGGTCACAGTGCTAGGATGGTGCAGAAGTGGTAAATTTATGGTTCTCTGATGTACGTCTGTCCCACTCTTTGTGACCCTTTGCGACTGTAGCCTGCTAGGCTCCTCTGTCCATGGGGATTCTCCAGGCAAGAATACTGGAATGGGTTGCCGTTCTCTCCTGCAGGGGATCTTCCGCATCCAGGGATCGAACCCCTTTCTCATAAGTCTCCTGAATTGGCAGGCGGATAAATTACATATGGATGATTAAAAATTATATTTTCATGTAAATTTTACTCTTGTGTCTCAATCCATTCCATTTTTTTTATATGACAAGGTTACTGAATTCTGACACTATTAACTAATTTAAGTATTTAAATTTCTTTAAAATACCAGGTATTTCAGGGTTGCCCCATCCTCATTATGAAAATAACTTTGACTAAAGATTGCCAGTGGCCGTTAGTAACCAGACTAAAGAGAATTTGTAAAAAATAACGATGTCCTAGAATGAAGGAACATTGGTTTTGGAAGGCATTAGCTGGGGATTTTCATTTCATGCTACTGCCAGTTATATGAATTTGGGAAGCCATTAAGCTTCCTTGAGCTTGTAAAATGACGGTAACAATACTTGGCTACCTACATTCTAGTTTTTTAAGGGTTAAATGAATTGAGGCACATAAAATGGCTTAAGAGAAAATGAGTTACTTTACATTTTGTAAAAAATAACGATGTCCTAGAATGAAGGAACATTGGTTTTGGAAGGCATTAGCTGGGGATTTTCATTTCATGCTATTGCCAGTTATATGAATTTGGGAAGCCATTAAGCTTCCTTGAGCTTGTAAAATGACGGTAACAATACTTGGCTACCTACGTTCTAGTTTTTTAAGGGTTAAATGAATTGAGGCACATAAAATGGCTTAAGAGAAAATGAGTTACTTTACAGATAGATGGCTGTTGTGGAGATGACTAGATACATGGCCATTTTGAGTGAATCCTGTACCCTGTGTGAGATGTTATTAATAATAAATGTTTACTGATTGCGATTCTGATTGCAACTCTGATTGCAACATTGAGACTTAACTTTAATAATTTGCCCCAATTTTTTTGGTTGCCTGCATTGGAAAGTTCCTAATGATTAACTCACTTGTGCTATATGATATTTAGTTTTTAGTGTTTATATTAAAAATCCAGTATCTTTTTGGGTTAAGTCATGAAATTTGTTTTTTCACAAATATGGAAAATGAATAAAATAAGAATGACATGGAAATAACTGTTGATGTTCATATAAATTGCTAGCTGAACTGATTTTACTTCTGAAAATATGTAATTCTAAACAGCTGTTAAGCAATACTTAACAACTAATACTTCCAACTAATGAAGCTATATATTTTCTGAAATACTAGACTGTTAATGTTGGAATGAAAATGAATTCATCATCTTTCTTAAATAATCAAGTTAATAGTGTGCTATTTAGGATTTTTTTCCCCCTCTGATTTATCTTATTTTTATGATTTCAGTGTTTTGTCCTTAATGCTGAATGGATTTTGTTCATTTTGTGTAATGGATTGATTCTTGAAAGACACTTTTCCATAGGAAACAATGTTATAGATGGATAGATTCAGAGGAAGTCCACAAAGGCAGGATGGTATACAGTATAGAGAATACTGGATTTAGAAGGCCTCCTGTGTTGAAGTTTGCTATTACAAGCCAAAGTCACTTGATCTCTGAAAAAGGGAATAAGACTTATATGTTCTTTTATACTTTTGAGAGTAATACAGGAGAAAATGTAGGTGAAAATATACAAGTACTTAACTTTTATGTATTTGTATACTTGGGCCCTATTTTAAGTATTTGTAAACCTGTAATTAGCTGAACTCTGAGAATAATCTGTGATCTGGTTCTGAGACCAGGATTTAATTGATGTTGAGAAGAAAGAGTTTACTATGTTCTATTTTCCTCTGGTCTTTTTTCATATTTCACTTGTGTATGTTTATTAATCTAATTCTCCAGACACTGCTCACTTATCACCCTCTTCTGTATACCATGTATATGTATGCAATGAATATATGCAAACATGTAACAGATTATCTCTTCCAGGTCTCATGGTAGTGATCATAGAACTCTTGGATAAAGGAGGCAAAGCTGGAAAAGGGAGGAGGATGTGAGCAGCAGCTGGCAGTTTTTATGTGTGGTTTGTTGTCAAGGTTCTACTTGGAGTAGAACCAAAATAATACAGTTAATTTTTTTCAAACTTCAGAAAATGCAGACTCTGAGCTAAAAATGCCTTTCTACAATTTTTCTCCACACATAACTTTGTGAGTTAGAAAGGATTTTTATAGTTGATCATATACTGAGGAACTTACTTCAATTCTGTGGACTTTCTCCCTTTCCCATGCTGATGCAGCACTGCTTTATCTAGCTAGTTTTTTTTTTTTTTTTTTTTTTTTAATGTGCCAAAATAGTCACTTACCTTGTAATCCATGTTAGCTCTCCTTAAAGTGCTTGTACTGCTTTGTAGTGATTATACTGTCTCATTTACTCTTCTGATATTCTTGTGGTTTCCTTAATGATAAGGAAAGTACTTTATAGAGCAAGCAGTTAATATTTTGAAGACAGGTAGATAATTTAATTGGATCTAAGAGAAGATCTAATCTCAAATGAGAAAGTGGGTGGCAGAAGAACCCTAAAATATTTCATGTATTATGAAAGTGAGAGCCAGTTTCCCTAGTGTGTTTATTAGTTGCAAATGTAAGAGAAAACACTTTGAATCAGGTTAAATAGATTTTTATCTATTATTTAGACCATTGAAATGCATATGCAAAGCAATGTGTTTATTTTGAAATGTGGCAACCATTTTATTTTTAGAATAGTGTTATTAAGGAAAGAATTTGAGGCAGCTCTTATCTCTGCTAATAATAGAAACCTGCACCCCTTCAAGGGAACAGTATTCTTGCTTAAGTGGTGTCTTATGGTTGACAGTGTTTGCCTCTGATAAATTTTACTGTATTTCTTTTGATAGTGCTTTTATTTTTTAAGTGTTAATAATCTTTTTAAAAATTTGCCCTTAGTTTTTTTAAATGCCTTTTATAGAATCATCAAATCTTGCTACAACATCTTTTATCCTGAATGTTAGTGTATTAATTTATTGAAATACTTTTTTTTGGAATCTTTATTCTTCATATTATTTTGTATTTACATTTTATGCACTACTAAAAACATAGTTAGCAATATATTCTCATTTAATCTCTCAATTTCTTAATTATAAATTAGTTATAAGATGGTTATATAGCTATCATAATTGAAAATAATGGAATTAAAGTTTATCTTTGCCATAAGTTTTTTTCTAAATTCTTACTTTACTTGATAACTACCATAAATATTATTTAATTTTTGTTTTTAATGTGTTGGGGCATAACTTGGTACCATATGTATTCCATAATTGACTTGAGTTCTGCCAGACTTAGTTAATGAGATAATCAGTCAGTCAGTTCAACTTGCTCAGTCGTGTCCAACTCCTTGCAACCCCATGAATTGCAGCATGCCAGGCCTCCGTGTCCATCACCAACTCCTGGAGTTCACTCAGATTCACGTCCATTGAGTCGGTGATGCCATCTAGCCATCTCATCCTCTGTCGTCCCCTTCTCCTCCTGCCCCCAATCCCTCCGGGCATCAGAGTCTTTTCCAATGAGTCAACTCTTCGCATGAGATGGCCAAAGTATTGGAGTTTCAGCTTTAGCATCATTCCTTCCAATGAACACCCAGGACTGATCTCCTTTAGGATGGACAGGTTGGACCTTCTTGCAGTCCAAGGGACTCTCAAGAATCTTCTCCAATACCACAGTTAAAAAGCATCAATTCTTCGATGCTCAGCTTTATTCACAGTCCAACACTCAAATCCATACATGACCACTGGAAAAACCATAGCCTTGACTAGACGGACCTTTGTTAGCAAAGTAATGTTTCTGCTTTTTAATATGCTACTGCACTCAACTCCAGTACTCTTGCCTAGAGAATCTCATGGGTGGAGGAGCCTGGTAGGCTGTAGTCCATGAGGTCGCTAAGAGTCAGACATGACTGAGCAACTTCACTTTCACTTCTCACTTATATGCATTGGAGAAGGAAATGGCAACCCACTCCATTTCTTGCCTGGAGAATCCCAGGGACGGGGGAGCCTGGTGGGCTGCCGTCTATGGGACCACACAGAGTCAGACATGACTGAAGTGACTTAGCAGCAGCAGCAGGTTGGTCATAACTTTTCTTCCAAGGAGTAAACGTCTTTTAATTTCATGGCTGCAGTCACCATCTGCAGTGATTTTGGAGCCCAAAAACTAAAGTCTGATACTGTTTCCACTGTTTCCCCATCTATTTGCCATGAAGTGATGGGACTAGATGCCATGATCTTCGTTTTCCGAATGTTGAACTTTAAGCCAATTTTTTCACTCTCCTCTTTCACTTTCATCAAGAGGCTTTTTAGTTCCTCTTCACTTTCTGCCATAAGGGTGGTGTCATCTGCATATCTGAGGTTGTTGATACTTCTCCCTGCAATCTTGATTCCAGCTTGTGCTTCTTCCAGCCCAGCGTTTCTCATGATGTACTCTACATATAAGTTAAATAAGCAGGGTGACAGCCTTGGAGTACTCCTTTTCCTATTTGGAACCAGTCTGTTATTCCATGTCCAGTTCCAACTGTTGCTTCCTGACCTGCATATAGGTTTCTCAAGAGGCAGGTCAGGTGGTCTGGTATTCCCATCTCTTTCAGAATTTCCCACAGTTTATTGTGATCCACACAGTCAAAGGCTTTGGCATAGTCAATAAAGCAGAAATAGATGTTTTCGGGAACTCTCTTCCTTTTTCCACGATCGAGCGGATGTTGGCAATTTGATCTCTGGTTCCTCTGCCTTTTCTAAAACCAGCTTGAACATCTGGAAGTTCATGGTTCACATATTGTTGAAGCCTGGCTGGGAGAATTTTAAGCATTACTTTACTAGTGTGTGAGATGCATGCAATTATGCGGTACTTTGAGCATTCTTTGGCATTGCCTTTCTTTGGAATTGGAATGAAAACTGACCTTTTCCAGTCCTGTGGGCACTGCTGAGTTTTCCAAATTTGCTGGCGGATTGAGTGCAGCACTTTCACAGCATCATCTTTCAGGATTTGAAAGAGCTCACTGGAATTCCATCACCTCCACTAGCTTTGTTTGTCGTGATGCTTTCTAAGGCCCATTTGACTTCACATTCCAGGATGTCTGGCTGTAGGTGAGTGATCACACCATTGTGATTATCTGGGTCATGAAGTTCTTTTTTGTACAGTTCTGTGTATTCTTGCCACCTCTTCTTAATATCTTCTGCTTCTGTTAGGTCCATACCATTTCTGTCCTTTATTGAGCCCATCTTTGCATGAAATGTTCCCTTGGTATCTCTAATTTTCTTGAAGAGATGTCTAGTCTTTCTCATTCTGTGGTTTTCCTCTATTTCTTTGCATTGATAGCTGAGAATGGTTTTCTTATCTCTCCTTGCTATTCTTTGCAATTCTGCATTCAAATGGGAGTATCTTTCCTTTTCTCCTTTGCTTTTCACTTCTCTTCTTTTCACAGCTATTTGTAAGTCCTCCTCAGGCAACCATTACTTTTCCATGGGGATGGTCTTGATCCCTGTCTCCTGTACAGTGTCATGAACCTCCATCCATAGTTCATCAGGTACTCTGTCTATCAGATCTAGTCCCTTAAATCTATTTCTCACTTCCACTCTATAATCATAAGGGATTTGATTTAGGTCATACCTGAATGGTCTAATGGTTTTCCCTACTTTCTTCAATTGAAGTCTGAATTTGGCAATAAGAAGTTCATGATCTGAGCCACAGTCAGCTCCCAGTCTTGTTTTTGCTGACTGTATAGAGTTTCTCCATCTGTGGCTGCAAAGAATATAATCAGTCTGATTTCAGTGTTGACCATCTGGTGATGTCCATGTGTAGAGTCTTCTCTTGTGTTGTTTGAAGAGGGCGTTTGCTGTGACCAGTGCATTCTCTTGGCAAAACTCTATTAGCCTTTGCCCTGCTTCATTCCATACTCCAAGGCCAAATTTGCTTGTTATTCCAGGTGTTTCTTCACTTCCTACTTTTGCATTCCAGTCCACATTTGCCTGTTATTCCAGGTGTTACTTGACTTCCTACTTTTGCATTCCAGTCCCCTATAATGAAAAGGACATCTTTTTTTGGTGTTAGTTCTATAAGGTCTTGTAGGTCTTCATTGAACCGTTCAACTTCAGCTTCTTCAGTGTTACTGGTTGGAGCATAGGCTTGGATTACCATGACATTGAATGGTCTGCCTTGGAAATGAACAGAGATCATTCTGTTGTTTTGGGGATTGCATCCAAGTACTATATTTTGGACTCTAGTTGACCATGATGGCTACTCCATTTCTTCTAAGGGTTTCCTGCCCACAGTAGTAGATATAATGGCCATCTGAGTTAAATTCACCCATTCCAGTCCATTTTAGTGCGCTGATTGCTAAAATGTCAACATTCACTCTTGCCATCTTCTGTTTGACCACTTCCAGTTTGCCTTGATCCACGCACCTAACATTCCAGGTTCCTTTGCAATATTGCTGTTTACAGCATCAGACCTTGCTTCTATCACCGGTCACATCCACAGCTGGGTATTGTTTTTGCTTTGGTTCCATCCCTTCATTCTTTCTGGAGATATTTCTCCACTGATCTCCAATAGCATGTTGGGCACCTACTGACCTGGGGAGTTCCTCTTTCAATATCCTATCATTTTGCCTTTTCATACTGTTCATGGGGTTCTCAAGGCAAGAATACTGAAGTGGTTTGCCATTCCTTCTCCAGTGGACCACATTCTGTTCAGACCTCCCCACCATGACCCGACCGTCTTGGGTGGCCCCACACGGCATTGCTTAGTTTCACTGAGTTAGACAGGCTGTGGTCCGTGTGATCAGATTGGCTAGTTTTCTGTGATTAAGGTTTCAGTGTGTCTCCCTTCTGATGCCCTTTCAACACTTAACATCTTAGTTGGGTTTCTCTTACGTTGGACATGGGGTATCTCCTCACAGTTGCCCGTCCTGAGCTTGAACGTGGAGTAGCTCCTCTCGGCCCTCCTGTGCCTGTGCATCTGCAGCTCCTTGGACATAGGGTTGCTCCTCTAGGCCGCCGCCCCTGACCTCGGGTGTTGGGGGGCTCAACTCGGCCACCGCCCCTGACCTCGGATGTACTTTTCTGGAGATATTTCTCCACTGATCTCCAATAGCATGTTGGGCACCTACTGACCTGGGGAGTTCCTCTTTCAATATCCTATCATTTTGCCTTTTCATACTGTTCATGGGGTTCTCAAGGCAAGAATACTGAAGTGGTTTGCCATTCCTTCTCCAGTGGACCACATTCTGTTCAGACCTCCCCACCATGACCCGACCGTCTTGGGTGGCCCCACACGGCATTGCTTAGTTTCACTGAGTTAGACAGGCTGTGGTCCGTGTGATCAGATTGGCTAGTTTTCTGTGATTAAGGTTTCAGTGTGTCTCCCTTCTGATGCCCTTTCAACACTTAACATCTTAGTTGGGTTTCTCTTACGTTGGACATGGGGTATCTCCTCACAGTTGCCCGTCCTGACCTTGAACGTGGAGTAGCTCCTCTCGGCCCTCCTGTGCCTGTGCATCTGCAGCTCCTTGGACATGGGGTTGCTCCTCTAGGCCGCCGCCCCGACCTCGGGTGTTGGGGGGCTCAACTCGGCCACCGCCCCTGACCTCGGATGTAGGGTAGCTCCATATAATGAGATGATAGAACCAATTATATCTTAAGCACCTACCGTGTTTAGTCATACAAGATTTTAAGCAAACTATTTATGTCATTGTCAAAAATGTGGCAGTGATACTACAAATTGGGAGTATCTGGAAAGAAGGAAGAGGGAAATATTCAAAACAGAATTTACTTAAATGATTTTTCTCTCATGTTTGAATTCTATGTCAAATATGATATAATAAATCTAGTTTTTATTCAGATTTATACCAGGCCTTCTCAGTGCTCTACTAATTCACAGTTAAGTAGTACAATGGTTATACTCTATACTATAAATTTGCTTTTAGTAAGAAATTTGGCTTTGTGTCTTATGGTAACTTTTTGGTTAAGATAAAGAAATGTGCTTTGGAGGGCTTATTGCTGCTGAACAGCTATTCCCAAAGAACTTAGGTGTCATTCTAAGGGAAATCTTGGTCCTTTACTATATTTAATACATATAGTAAGGTTTCCTATTTGCGATAGAACAAAGCTAGATGAGATAATTGATAGACAAATCACAGAATGAGAATTTAAATTTTCATTGACTCTTTGAATTGCTAGGTAGAATTTGATAGGGACAAGTGTCAAATCTAGGATAAAAACAAAAATGAAAAGCAGGTATATAAGAGAGTAGAACAGTTGATAGTGGTTCTAAGATATTGAAGTTTTATCTGACCATGAATTTTGGAAGTATATGATTACTTAAGTGTAAAGATTGTTATTGGATAGAAAATAGACATATAGATTGATATTGATGAACCATGTTAGTAGATAGTTGTAGAAGTATTAATAGTATAGTTCTGTACTTTGTATTAAGCTAAATGTTGAATATTGACTTTAGTTCTTGGTTCCACAATTTGGAAAAAAAATATTAGCCACTTATATTTCATTCAGAGAATGATCATTATAACTAGGGGAGTTCAGAAAGTATGTCATGTGAGGTATGGTAAAGAATATTTTCCTAGATTTTATCTGGAATTTATCTAGATTTAATCTGGAAAAGAACCTGATGCTGGAAAAGATCAAAGGCAAAAGAAGAAGTGGAAAACAGAGGATGAGATGGTTGGATGGCATCACCGACTCGATGGACATGAGTTTGAGCAAGCTCCGAGAGTTGGTGATGGACAGGGAAGACTGCCGAGCTGCAGGTCATGGGGTCCTGAAGAGTCGGACATGACTGAGCAACTGAACTGAATTGATAATCACATGCGCACGCGCACGTGCACACACACACACAGAGGTATATTTTAATGTGATTGTCTTCCCCTATCTGGCTATGATTTCTAACTTGCATCAAATCACTTTCTAGTTAAAGTGGAATTGAAAATCTGGAGAAAATTAAAAATCTGAAGGCAGCCAGGACTTGTGTGGTTGATATCCCTGTGAGAAGAAAAATGCATTAGAGTGAGACTGACATTTTGTTTGGCTTTTCTCTTTGAGTCATTTGCTAATTTGTAAAGATGGTAAATGTAAGAAGCCAAACAGAACAGTGGATAAAAGGCAGAAAAGCTAGGCATAGTTTGAATCCTGGGGAGAAAGCAGTTGGAGTTCATAGCTTATCAAGGAGGAGAGTCGCAGGTAAGCACTTGGGTTTTTGTTTGCAAGCCCTTGAAGACTGAAATCCTTAGAATCAGCTTAATACTAGACATATTAAGATGATCTGCCTCCTGTCTTTATTCTCTGAAGAAGAATAAAATAATGTGGGCCCTGTATAGTTTTTCACACACGGTGTTCAACATTCTAGGAAACAAGGGCAAGACAATAAAAAAACTCATAGGAATTCAGATATTTAAGCTATCAGACATGGACTTTAAAATAATTAAGATTGAAGCGATGTCAGTATCATGATGGTATGAGTTATTTCTTTTTTTCCTGTCCCCTTCAATGTACATCTAATTGGACATGCATAACCAAAAAATAAAAAAAGCTCTTCTGCCTAGCATGCCAGGACACTCGAGATCCATCCATCTTTGTACCTGAAAGTGGGGGATTGGAATGCAGAAAAGGCTGTAGGGTGAGGGAGTGTTGCCAATAGATCTGCAGTGGGCCAGCACAGACCTTTTTTGTCAAAGGAAGTGGAGGGTGCTGGTGGTGAGTAGGGGTCTGCCCAGCTGTGCATGCTGCAGCTAGAGGGACCTGTTGCTCTCTCTGTGGAGAGTGCTCAGTGACTGGAGAGAGGGAAAGGAAAGAAAAGGGCGAAGAGAACGGTAAGAAAGCATCTCCTGTCCACTGGTCCTATGATTCTGGCCATGGGCCTACCCATGGGCTGGTGGGACCCTCACCCCAAACTTGGGGATCCCTCTACTGGGTTGTGGGCACACCCAAAGCCCAAAGATTAACATACATCTCCTCCAATGTGTCACCAGCTACCCTCTCCTCTTTTATTTTCTCTGCCAACTTATTTTTGTTGTTGATGCATATTCCTAACTCCCAACCTTGTACTGGTAAGAGAAATGAAAAAAAATTAAAAATAATAATAACCTGTGTTATAGCACCACCTTCTGGAAAACAAAAGGAAGACTTCTAATTACCAACCTACTGAATTGTTAGGAGTAAAATAAACAAAGCCTTGCCTAAATAAAGAAAAATCTTTGCCACTTCAAATGTGAGAGCAAAGTCTCATTTCATCAAGCACCATGGGAAAATATCATTGTAATCTTGTTATCACAAGAAGAAAGTGACAGTTTTCCCACAAGCAAACCCAAAGATCTGGAATACTGTGATCTAACTGATAAAGAGTTGAAAATAGCTATTAAGAGGAAATTCTATGAGCTACAGGAAAACTTAGGGAATACAATGATCTCAGGAATAAAATTAATAAATGGAAGGAGTACTTTACCTAAGTCACTGAAATTCTAAAAAGAAACCAAACAAATTATGGAGCTAAAACTCAATAAATGAGATTAAAAATTAGAATGCAATAGAAATAGAGCAAGTCACTTGGAAGAATTAGCAAGCTCAAGGGCAGGGATATAGAGATGATTCAGATGGCAGAGAGAAAAAGAGAAATAAAAATTTTTAAAGTAACAAAACTGCAAAAACTCTCTGACTTCATCTGGTGAGCCAAAGGAAGAAGAGAGGGAAAAGGGAGCAGAGAGTGTGTCGAAGATATAATAGCTGAGAACTTTCCACACCTGGAGAAGGAACTGGATATATACATCCACAAAGCTAAGAGAACTTTTACTTATTTAAACATGAAAGGACATTCTCCAAGACATACTAAAACTGACAAAAGTCAGTGATAACTTTAAAGACTGCAAGGAAAAATAGTAACCCACAGAGTTACCCTCATTAGGCTATCAGCAGATTTATTAGGAGAAACTCTGTAGGCTATGAGACAGTGGAATGACATATTCAAAATGTTGAAAGATAAAAGCTGCCAACCCAGAATACTCAATCTGGCAAAATTATTCTTCATATATGAAGGAGAAATATGGGCTTTCCCAGACAAAAACTGAGTTAATCACCACTAGACCTGCTTTACAGGAAATGTTGACAAGAGCTCTTCAAGTTGAAAGTGCACAAAAGATGAAAGTACACAACTCTGATTATGATGATAGAAAAGTAACTTTTTGCAATAATATATTTAAGTCCGAATTATAGCACAAAAGTTAAAGGAAATGAAGTATAGTTACCACAACTTGTAATCAAGTCATAAGAAAGGTAATTTGTGATGTCAAAAATGTAAAAAGGAAAGAGCTAAAGAATGGAACTTTTATAGACAAATGAAGATAAGTTGCTATCAACAGAAAAAAAATGTTTCATCTATGAAAAATTTTATATAAATTCCATGATAACCATAAAAGAATTTAGTGGAGAATGAAATATTTTTTTAACATGGGAAACAGAAAATTACTATGAGAACCACCAACTTACAAAGGTAGAAACAGAAGAAGAAATAGTGGAGCAGTAAAATAATAAAAGATAAAGGACAATATGGCAGTAGTATGTTCTTGCATGTCAAATAGTCACTCTAAATGTAAATGGATAGAATTCACCAATCCAAAGGCACACAGTGGCTGGATGGATTTAAAAAAAACCAAGACCTAATTATATGTGATCTACAGAACACATTTTAGCTTTAAAGACACAGAATGGCTCAAAGGAAAGGATGGATGATGATATTTCAAGTAATTGGAAACCAAAAGAAGGCAGGCATAAGCACACTTATATCAGACAAAGTAGACTTCAAGTCAAAAAAGTATAATGAGACAAAAAAGGTCATTGTATAATGATAAAGGTATCAGTATATCAAGAGGTTAGTAGGTATCAGTATATCAAGAGGTTATGTGCTCAGTTACTCAGTTGTGTCTGACTCTTTGTGATCCCATGAACTGTATGCTGCTAAGCTCCTCTGTCCATGGCATTTTCTAGGCAAGAATACTGGAGTGGGTTGCCATTTCCTTACAATCATAAGTATATTTGCTCCTAACACAGAGGCACCAAAATGCATTAAGCAAATAGTAACAGATTTTAAAGGAGAAATAAATAGCAGTACAGTAATTGTAGGATATTTCAGCATTCCACTATCGGTGGATAGAACATACAAATTCAACAAGGAAACATTGGAATTGAATCACACTTGAAAACAAATGGACATATGTAACATTCTGTCCAACAGAATACACATTATTCTCAAGTACACATGGAACATTCTCTAGGATAGATCATATGATAGGCTACAAAACAAGTCTTAGTAGATTTAAAATTGAAATCATACCATCTTTTCTGATCACAATGGTATGAAACTGGAAATCCACAAGAAGATAGAAGATCTGAAATCATGTGAAAACTAAACAACACACTTATAAGAAACAATTGAGTCAAAGAAGAAATCAAAATGGAAATAAATTATCTTGAGACAAATGAAAGTGGAAATATAGTATAGTATATATTCTAGGAGGCAACAAAAGTATATCTGAGAGGAAAGGTTATAGTAATATATACACATAAACTCAGGTATACAGGACATACACCACCCTAGTGATAAAAAGTGAAGAGGAACTAAAGAGCCTCTTGATGAAGGTTAAAGAGGAGAGTGAAAAAGCTGGCTTAAAACTTCACATTCAAAAAACTATGATCATAGCATCAGGTCCCATTACTTCATGGCAAATAGATGGGGAAACAATGGAAACAGTGAGTTTGCAGACAATGTTTGCAGCCATTAAATTAAAAGACACTTGTTCCTTGGAAGAAGAGCTATGGCAAACCTAGCCACTGTATTAAAAAGCAGAGACATCACTTTGCCAGCAAAGGTCCATTTAGTCAATGCTATGATTTTTTCCAGTAGTCATGTGTGAAAGTGAGAGTTGGACTATAAAAAAGGCTGAGCACCAAAGAACTGACTTGAACTGTGGTGCTGGAGAAGACTCTTGAGAGTCCCTTGGACTGCAAGGAGATCAAACCAGTCAATCCTAAAGGAAATCAGTCCTGAATATTTGTTGGAAGGACTGATGCTGAAACTGAAGCTCCAATACTTTGGCCACATGATGCGAACAGCCAACTCACTGGAAATGATCCTGATGCCGGGAAAGATTGAGGGCAGGAGAAGGGGGTGACAGAGGATAAGATGGTTGGATGACATCACTGACTCAATGAGCATGAGTGTGAGCAAGCTCTGAGAGGTGGTAAAGGACAGGGAAACCTGGTGTGCTGCAGTTCATGGAGTCACAGAGTCAGACACAACTGAACAACAGTAACACATGTATTAAGAAATTAGATCTCAAACAAGCAACCTAACTTAATACCTCAAGGAATTCAAAACAGAAGAGCAAATTAAGCCCAAAGTTAGTAGAAGGAAGGAAATGATAAAAATCAGAATGCAAATCAATGAAATAGTGACCAGAAAGACAACAGAAAGGATCAATGGAACTAAGAGGTGGTTCTTTTTTTGTTTGTTTGTTTTTGGTGTTAGTTCTAAGAGGTCTTGTAGATCTTCACAGAACTGTTCAATTTCAGCTTCTTCAGCATTACTGGTCGGGGCATAGACTTGGATTACCATGATATTGAATGATTTGCCTTGGAAACGAACAGAGATCATTCTGTCATATTTGAGACTGCATCCAAGTACTGCATTTTGGACTCTTTTGTTAACTATGATGGCTACTCCACTTCTTCTAAGGGATTCTTGCCCACAGTAGTAGATATAATGGCCATCTGAGTTAAGTTCACCCATTTCAGTCCATTTTAGTTCGCTGATTCCTAAAATGTTGACATTCACTCTTGCCAGCTTCTGTTTGACCACTTCCAATTTGTCTTGATTCATGGACCTAACAGTCCAGGTTCCTTTGTAATATTGCTCTGTACAGCATTGGACCTTGCTTCCATCACCAGTCACATCCACAACTGGGTGTGGTTTTTGCTTTGGCTCCGTCTCTTCATTCTTTCTGGAGTTATTTCTCAACTGATCTCCAGTAGCATATTGGGCACCTACTGACCTCGGGAGTTCATCTTTTAGTGTCTTATCTTTGCCTTTTCATACTGTTCATGGGAAAGGTCTGTTTAGTCAAGGCTATGGTTTTTCCAGTAGTCATGTATGGATGTGAGAGTTGGACTATAAAGAAAGCTGAGCGCTGAAGAATTGATGCTTTTGAACTGTGGTGTTGGAGTAGAGTCTTGAGAGTCCCTTGGTCTGCAAGGAGATCCAACCAGTCCATCCGAAAGGAAATCAATCCTGAATATTCATTGGAAGGACTGATGTTGAAGCTGAAACTTCAATACTTCACCCACCTAATGCAAGGAGCTGACTTATTTGAAAAGACCCTGATGCTGGGAAAGATAGAAGGCTGGAGGAGAAGGGGATGACAGAGAATGAGATGGTTGGATGGCATCACTGACTCAATGGACATGAGTTTGAGTAAACTCCAGGAGTTGGTGATGGACAGGGAGGCCTGGTGTGCTGCAGTCCATGGGGTCGCAAAGAGTCTGACACGGCTGAGCGACTGAACTGACTGACCAAGACTGAGTCGGTACTGGAATTCTAGCTAGAGCAGTTAGGCAAGACAGAGAGATAAAAGGCATCCAAATTTCCTGTGGAAAGATGAGCTTAGGTTTACCGTCTTTTGATACAATTTCTCTTGGACATATACCAAGATAAATGTGCTATTTCGGTTCTGTTACCAACCAGCAGTTTTTATGGTGAAAATTATCTGTGATTGGTGAGTTACATCTGGACTGAGAGGACTAAGGAAACACGTATATATCTCTAAGGATATACATTACTGCTTCATTGTTTCACTAGTACAAAATTTGTAGGGAAATAGACCTCCAGCTCCCCTTTATAGCATCTCTTCTAACTCAGTGCACCCTTTGTGCCGCCGGGGTTAGAAGCTGCATGCATGGGCTGTTATTTCATGTGGTTACTGTTTGAAATTTATGAATGCTCTGAGTCTCTCTATGTGATTCATTAAGGGTCCGGGAAGCAGCAAGTGGATATTTTAAGGACTCCGGATAAAGATGTGTTTGATTTTTATCATACTGACACACTATATTTCCAGTGCTAAGTCCTTCCAAAGAGCTAAGTGAAATTGGTGATAAGATGACTACCTGTTGTGTCCTGTGAGTTTGAATGTTATTTTGAACCCAGTACTACTGATTATCATTCTGGAAGAGGAAGGGAGAGGGAGGCGGGCAGAGGGAGGATGACAGGACACCCGCTGCCGTCCCCTCTCCTTCCACCCTCAGTCCCTCCCAGCATCGGGGTCTTTTCACACAAGTCAGCTCTTCATATCAGGTGGCCAAAGTTTGGAGTTTCAGCTTCAACCTATAATTTTGTACTCAATATTTGAAGAGATAATAGAAAAGTTTTCAAAGCTGATGAACACATCAAGCCACAAATTCAGAAGATGTATGAACCAGAAGCAGAATAAATACAAGAAAATCATTCATAGGTATATCATTGGAAAACTGGTTAAAATTGTTTGTTTGTTTGTTTTCCCTTGAAACTTTCCTATACTGGAGTGGACTTCATCTGTGTATGCAGAGATGGGGGAAAATGTTAAGGGAAAATCTTACAAGTAGCCAGAGGATAAAAAATGCATATTATTTTCCAAGGAATGAAAATAAGCTGACTTTTTAACCAAAAACAATGAAAACAAGGAGTGATATCTTTAGAGAGGTGAAACAAGCAAACTGCCAACCTATAATTTTGTACTCAGCAAAAATATTCTTCAAAAATAAAGGCATAATATGTTTTCAGGTAAGGGTAAACTGAGAGAGTATGTCTCTAGAAGATGTCTATGGAACATAAAATTATATTAAGTAAATATATTCAACAACAGAAATTATTCAGTCTGGGGCATTGAAGGGGAGATGTCTGAAGGCAGGAAATGAACGGGGAGTGAACAGGAGGGAGGCAAAGCATGTAAAGTAAGACAAGAGAGTAGACACGTAAGGACAAGAGTTGGAAAGATAGAGCGGATGATTTAAGAAGCTTTGGGAATGTTTCTGGAAGATTTCGTTTTTCATCTGGAGTGATTACGTACGTGAACATTTTTTCAAATCTTTTATCTCTGACCTAAATACTAATACTTGATTGGCCAAAAAGTTTGAGTCTTCCCGCAACGTCTTAGGGAAAAACCCAAATGAACTTTTTAGCCAACCCAGTACTTTGTCCATCAGTTTTAAATAATCTCTTCTATACTGGAAAACATTTTTTCCTGGCTGTGTGTAGATAATTCATCTTAAATGACTCCAGAAAAAGTTGATTCTCCTGTGAAATTCTTGATTGACTTCAGTTTTAAAGAAGTGCTTTAAAATTATAATCCAAGCCAACATGTTTTAAAAAATGAAGCAGGATACAGAATATCAATATCAGTAATCAGTTCTTGAAGGTAGATTTAGAACATGTGCATGCTCAGTCACTCTAGTTGTGTCTGACTCTTTCTACCCTATGAACTGCAGTCTGCCAGGCTCCTCTGTCCATGCGATTCTCCAGCCAAGAATCCTGGAGTGGATTGCCATTTCCTCCTCCAGGGAATCATCGTAATCCAGGGATTGAACCCTCATCTCAATGTCTTATACATTGGCAAGTGGATTCTTTATCACTAGTGCCACTTGGGAAACCCTGCTTTAGAACAATCTTTGCTTAAAAAAGGGCTTCCCCGGTGGCTCAGATGGTAAAGAATCTGCCAGCAACGTGGGAGACCTGGTGTGATCCCTGGGTTGGGAAGATCCCCTGGAGAAGGGAAAGGCTACCTACTCCAGTATTCTTGCCTGGAGAATTCCACGGACAGATGAGCCTGGCAGGCTATAGTCTGTGGGGTTGCAAAGAGTCAGACACGACTGAGCATAAACTTTCACTTTATTATTGATCACTTTGCTTAAAAAAAAAAAAAAAATCACATCCTCAGGCCTTTCCTGATCTATTTAAAATAATTTTCCCACCTTAACTCCAATCATTCTTGTTATTCCCAGCACTCAGCATGATTTTCATTTTTTGTCATTATATCACCATTATATCATGTTTGTTTATTGTTTATATTCTCCTCCAGAATGCAAGTTCCATTTATACCTGCATTTTCAGCATTTGGAGCAGTGGCTAACACACGTTAGACACTCAGAAAATATTTCTTGAATGAATGAACAAATGAATGTTCAGGCCAACAGGGAGTAAAAATAATTAAGAGAAAAAGGTCTTCAAAGATGTATGATTTTGTTCTCTCAGTAAAAATTTAGTGCACGTTATATATTGTATAATGGGATTATTTCAGTCCATGTTCTATTTTCTTGAAATTAGGTAGTCAACTTTCGTATATTCTGATCCGTAGGAAAGGCCACAGCCCTACTTCAGCCTCCATTTTACCTGAACACATCAATTCTTCCTTATTTTTTCTTACTCCATCCCTTCACTGTGCCCGAATTTCTCAGCTGAAAGGCTGGATGTAAAAGCATAAACACGCAAGTAAGCACTCTTGATGTGTTATAATTAAAGAGAACCTGGCTATTGGAAAGTGAAGTAATGTGAGTTTTGAGCTTGTGTGTTGGAGGCAGATGAACCATTTTGTTCCTTATTGTTCTTTAATTCTAGTTTCTTCATCTGTAAACTTGGGGTAATGTTTACTTCTAGAGTTCTTGGGAATAAATAAGATTTGTATATAATGTGCTAATAGTACTTTCTTAATCAGTGATATAGCAAAACAGGAAGTCTTTTGCCTCCTGTTCAGAACTGTCTTTTATAGAATTTTAAAGGACTTTCAGGGAAAGGAAATTTGGAGAGCAATGAGATTGTTTGTCTTACCACAGGTGAAGAAGAAAGGAGGCTTGTGATATTTTGGCAGAAGTCTGGTGATGGTAGGGGTCAGAACATGTGTGCAGTCAGATGACTGTCTTGATTCCCAGAGTGAAGACTGTTGATACCTTGAGTAAGGGGTGGCTGATGCCCCCTCACTGCCCTGCTTGCTGGCACGTGGTGTCCCTTGGCTTGTAAAGCCTAGGCAGGGTATAGTATCATCCAAACATTCTTTCTTAACTTTTTAAATTGAGTTGTACCATATATGTGAAGCAGTACATATAGTCTAAATGATTTCTTACATAAAACCTCAGTGAATTTTCAGACTGAACATAATCGTATAACTACTACTTAAAAGCACAAAAAATGACCAGTTTCCCACAAGCCCCACACTTTGTGTCCCATTTTAGTTACTGTTTCTATCTTCTGCCCCCATCAAAGGTCACCACTATCCATGGATTATAGTTTTATCTATTTTTGAACTTCATAGAACTATAGGCATATTTGTCTCATTTATTTCACTTGAGGTTTTGTTTGTGAGATTTACATATGTCATTATATGTAGTTGTAATTCATTTATTCCCATTGCTGTATAGTATTACGTTAAGACTATATATTGTATATACTGTATGATAAGAATATAATTAAAATAATACATATTATACAGTAGAATGACATTTTGACAGTTCTTTGCTTTGCTTGAGCCTCAAAGACAAATAGATTGTAATTTAGACCTAAAATATGCAATAGTTTTTTAATTGTTCCTTTATTAGATTTTAATAAAGGATTTCTATAAGAATTTTAGTAAACTTTTAATAAATCTTAGATTTCTTTCTTTACTTCATTAGATATATTAATGTTCTAAATTATATGATATTAATATTGAATGGAGTATTTAAATGAATTAACATATCACAACACCCTTATGGTAGAAAGTGAAGAGGAACTAAAAAGCCTCTTGATGAAAGTGAAAGAGGAGAGCGAAAAAGTTGATTTAAAGCTCAACATTCAGAAAATGAAGATCATGGCATCTGGTCCCATCACTTCATGGGAAATAGATGAGAAACAGTGGAAACATTGTCAGATTTTATTTGGGGGGCTCCAAAATCACTGTAGATGGTGGTTGCAGCCATGAAATTAAAAGACGCTTACTCCTTAAAGTTATGACCAACCTAGAGAGCATATTGAAAAACAGATATTACTTTGCCAACAAAAGTCCATCTAGTCAAGGCTATGGTTTTTCCAGTGGTCATGTATGGATGTGAGAGTTGGACTGTGAAGAAAGCTGAGCACCAAAGAATTGATGCTTTTGACCTGTGGTGTTGGAGAAGACTCTTGAGAGTCCCTTGGACTGCAAGGAGATCCAACCCATCCATCCTAAAGGAGACCAGTCCTGGGTATTCATTGGAAGGACTGATGCTGAGGCTGAAACTCCAATACTTTGGCCACCTCACGCAGAGAGTTGACTCATTGGAAAAGACCCTGATGTTGGGAGGGATTGGGGGCAGGAGGAGAAGGGGACGACAGAGGGGATGACTGGATGGCATCACTGACTCGACGGATGTGAGTCTGAGTGAACTCTGGGAGTTGGTGATGGACAGGGAGGCCTGGCGTGCTGTGATTCATGGGGTCGCAAAGAGTCAGACACGACTGAGCGACTGAACTGAACTGATCTTGACAAATGACTGAGCTTTCTCTGCTTGGATATCAGATGGTGCATGCTTCTGAGTTTTAATCCTGATGCTGCTCCTTCATAGTTGAACGATTGTGGGCAAATTCTTAACCTCTCTGTGCCCCATTGTCTTGGTTTATCATTTATTTCCAGCCTTGGCAATAGAAAAACACTACAGGGGACCTGACCGCCAATCTCTTCCCCTGTAATATTGAGAGATGAACTGAAAAATCAATAGATGTTAGTGTTACACATCCTGTCAAAATGTATGCTCGGGGTATGGTAATATTAAAAAGGAAATTTTCAGTGTAGGCTTGAATGGTGAGAAAGGTGGAGATGAGAGGGACTTCGTGGAGCAGATGACTGTTAGTTGAAAGAATTTGTATTGATTATTCCCAGTTCTGCTCACAGAACAATATAAAACAGTTTCACTCTTCTGTATAACAGCTGTTCACCTTATCAAATGTAAGATTCTAAAAGGATAAATGGGTTTTCTATGTAGAGGATCATAGAAAACCCTAAAGACTCCACCAGAAAATTACTAGAGCTAATCAATGAATATAGTAAAGTTGCAGGATATAAAATCAACACACAGAAATCCCTTGCATTCCTATACACTAATAATGAGAAAGTAGAAAGAGAAATTAAGGAAACAATTCCATTCACCATTGCAACAAAAAGAATAAAATACTTAGGAATATATCTACCTAAAGAAACAAAAGACCTATATATAGAAAGCTATAAAATACTGGTGAAAGAAATCAAAGAGGATGCAAATAGATGAAGAAATATACCATGTTCATGGATCAGAAGAATCAATATAGTGAAAATGATTATACTACCCAAAGCAATCTATAGATTCAATGTAATCCCTATCAAGCTACCAATGGTATTTTTCAGAGAACTACAACAAATAATTTCACAATTTGTATGGAAATACAAAAAAACCTCGAATAGCCAAAGCAATCTTGAGAAAGAAGAATGGAACTGGAGGAATCAACCTGCCTGACTTCAGGCTCTACTACAAAGCCACAGTCATCAAGACAGTATGGTACTGGCACAAAGACAGAAATATAGATCAATGGAACAAATTCAAAAATATACAAGCAACTCCTGCAGCTCAATTCCAGAAAAAATAAAATACCCAATCAAAAAGTGTGCCAAAGAACTAAACAGACATTTCTCCAAAAAAGACATACAGATGACTAACAAACACATGAAAAGATGCTCAACATCACTCATTATCAGAGAAATGCAAATCAAAACCACAATGAGGTACCATTTCATGCCAGTCGGGATGGCTGCTAACCAAAAGTCTACAAGCAATAAATGCTGGAGAGGGTGTGGAGAAAAGGGAACCCTCTTACATTGTTGGTGGAAATGCAAACTGGTTCAGCCACTATGGAGAACAGCATGGAGATTCCTTAAAAAATGAAATAGAACTGCCATATGACCCAGCAATCCCACTGCTAGGCATACACACTGAGAAAACCAGAATTGAAAGAGACACATGTACCCCAATGTTCATCGCAGCACTGTTTATAATAACCAGGACATGGAAGCAACCTAGATGTCCATCAGCAGATGAATGGATAAGAAAGCTATGGTACATATACACAATGGAGTATTGTTCAGCCATTAAAAAGAATACATTTGAATCAGTTCTAATGAGGTGGATGAAACTGGAGCCTATTATACAATGAAGTAAGCCAGAAAGAAAAACACCAGTACAGTATACTAATGCACATATATGGAATTTAGAAGGTAATGATAACCCTGTATGCAAGACAGTGAAAGAGACACAGATGTATTGAACAGTCTTTTGGACTCTGTGGGAGAGGGTGAGGGCCGGACAATATGGGAGAATGGCATTGAAACATGTAAACTATCATATGTGAAATGAATCACCAGTCCAGGTTTGATGCATGATACAGGAGCTGGTGCACTGGGATGACTCAGAGGGATGGGATGGGGAGGGAGGTCGGAGGGGGGTTCAGGATGGGGAACACCTGTACGCTCATGGCAGATTCAAGTCAGTGTATGGCAAAACCAATACAATATTGTAAAGTAAAATAATTAATTTAAAAAAATTTAAAAGAGTCTGCCTGCCAAGCAGGAGACCCGGGTTCAATCCCCAGAGAGGGAAATGGCAGTCCATTCCAGTGGTCTCATCCGGGAAGTCCCATGGACAGGGGAGCCTGGTGGGCTACAGTCCACAGGGTCTAAAAGAGTNTTGTACTGTCTTCACAATCCCTGGTTTTGATATCAGATCTATGTGTGGGTAATTTCCTACCTTTGTTTCATGTTTGCCTTTACCAGTGATCTTTCTAATTTGTATTGTTCTTATTTCTAGTTGTGGCATTTTATTATTTGCCTAGAAAAGTATCTTTGGGATTTATTGTAATGCTGGTTTTGATGGTGCTGAAGTCTCTTTTTAATTTTTGCTTGTTTGTAAAAAGATGTGTATAAGAGACAGGTCCGGGGAGTTCTCCAGGCAGGAATGCTGGGGTGGGTTGCCATTCCCTTCTCCAGGGGATCTTCCTGACCCAGGGCTTGAACCCGGGTCTCCTCCACTGCAGGCAGATTCTTTACCATCTGAGCCACCAGGGAAGCCCCAAACAACAATACTCTATTACAATAATGTAATAGATTATTATATGGTAACAATATTCTATTACAAAATAAAAGTAAATAAGTAAAAAAAAAAAAAAGGATAGATGGGGTAAGTCTATATGTTGCAGTAACTTCAGAGAGTATTTTGTATAATTAGGCTAGAGTTTGGGAAAAACAAAATGGGCCACTGAGTGATAACTTTGTAGAATCCTTTAATCCAAGAAATTATATGAACTATAAATTATAGTTTATTTCCATTAGTTCACAGATGGCAGTTCAGCAAAATTGGAAATTTGAAATAAGTTAAAACATTTTGCATATTATTCTGTTTTAGTTCCACACATAAGGAATGCCATATAATATTTCTCTTGTGACTGACTTCACTCAATATGACGGTCTCCAGGTCCATCCATGTTGCTGCAAATGGCATTATTTCATTCTTTTTAATGGACAAGTAATATTCCATTATAGATACAAGGGCTTCCCTGGTGGCTTAGAGGTTAAAGCGTCTGTCTCTAATGCAGGAGACCCGGCTTTGCTCCCTGGGTCGGGAAGATGCCCTGGAGAAGGAAATGGCAATCCACTCCAGTATTCTTGCCTGGAGAATCCCATGGACAGAGAAGCCTAGTAGGTTACAGTCCACGGGGTCGCAAAGAGTCAGACACGACTGAGCGACTTCACCACCACCACTTCTTTATCCATTCCTCTGTCGATGGACATTTTACAAATGAACTTACAAAACAGAAAGAGACTTTCAGAGGAGTTTATGATTGCTGAGGGGAAGGGGGACTTAGGGAGTTTGGGATGGACATGTACACACTGCTATATTTAAAATGGATAACTAACAAGGACCTATTGTATAGCATATGGAACTCTGGTCAGTGTTATGTTGCAGCCTGGATGGGAGGAGAGTTTGGGAGAGAATGGGTACATGTGTATGTATGGCTGAGTCCCTGTGCTGTTCACTTGAAACTTTCACAACATTGTTTATCAGCTATACCCCAATACAAAATAAAAGGTTTAAAAAATAAAAATTAAAATATTCTAGACAGGGTATTATTGAGACTCAGCTGTGAATGACAGGAATTTTCACAATAAGAATGGCTTAAACAAGATAGTATTTTACTCAGTTTTAACAGTCTGAGCAGGTAGTTCCAGGCTTCAGGATGGTGGAAGGATCTGAAGAAGCTGCTCCTAGGGACATTTCTGCTGGCATGTCGTTGGCCAGAGCATAGCCACATGGCCATAACTACTTACAAGATACTGGAGGCAGTCTGTACTTTAGGTGGATATATATTCAGGTGTAATTTGGGAGTCATATGTCTAGGAAGGAAGACTGGAATAGATATTGCGGGACACCTCACAATGTGACAGAATTAATTTGTTCACCACTTATATCCCAAGTGCCTGTAATTGCACTTGAGACAGAGTACGCCATAGTAGGCATTCATGAAATAGTTGTTCCATGGATGAGTGTTCTTTATTGCTCCTGTCAAACTAGATATTGATCTGGATATTTATACCTATGATATACATGATAAATTTGTTCACCCTTGGTTTTTGAAAGTGTTTTGCTTTTTTTCATCTGTGTTCGTTCTTCATAATTAAGGTATCCCTAAGAGTTTTCATATAGATTTGCTACCATACAGAATCTTTATTGCTGATGTTTCTTCTCACTAAAACTTGGAGACCTACTGAATCTCTCTTAACATGAGTCTTTGATCAGCATAGTCCCACCATGTGAATGGTGCTCAGTAAATGTTTTTATATTGAGTAAATGAATGTTTCTGTGCTTGGTTATGTCTGACTCTTTACGACCCTATGGAGTGTAGCCCACCAGGCTTCTCCATCCATGGGATTTTCCTGACAGGAATGCTGGAGTGGGTTGCCAGTCCTCCTCCAGTGGATTTTCCCAACCCAGGGATCAAACCTGCATCTCCTACAGTGCAGGTGGATTCTTTACCACTGTACCACTGGGGGAAGCCCAAATGAATGTTAAATGTTAATAAATCCAAACCTTTCCTCTCAGTTAATTTCCCTAGAAAAGTTTACAGCTGTAATACACATAAAAGAAATTCTTGGTCTTAAATCTGTTTATATTACAAGATTTTAAGAAATATTCATTCAGCTTTCAGGTGGGATGTGATTATGAGACAACTCTCTGTATTTAATTATCACTAAGTATTAATTCACTTAAGTTATTAGGTAATAGAGGCTATTGTATTTCAGCAAAAAAAGGGGGCATTCTTAATGCATTTGAATCTTTTGACCTCAGATAACCAGTTAACTTATCATTGTGCTTAACTCTTTGAAGAGATGATGCCATTTCTTTCTTTGTTTTCTTTCTTGACTGGAGTATAGTTGGTTCACAGTGTTGTGGTAGTTTCAGGTGTACAGTACAGTTGTAGTTATATTAATACCTGTGTTCCTGTATTTTCAGGTTCATTGTCATTCAGGTTATCATGGAATATTGAGTAGATTTCCCTGTGCTATGTATTAGTTCCTTGCTGGTTGTCTATCTTATATATAGTAGGATGTGTATGTTAACCCCAAGTTTCTGATTTATCTCTCCCTCCCAGGTTTCCCTTTGAGAACCATAAGTTTGTTTTAGTATCTGTAGATCTTTTTCTGTTTTGTGAATAATTTCATTTATGTCATTAAGAAATTACGTTCCTCATATGAGTGATATCATATATTTGTCTTTTCCTGTCTGATTTACTTCATTTAGTATGATAATCTCTAGGTCCATCCATATTGCTGCACATGGCATTATTTTGTTCTTTTCTTATGACTTAGTAATATTCCATTGTATATATGTACCACATCTTTATCCATTCCTCTGTTGATGAACACTTAGGCGGCTTTCGTGTCTTGGCTATTATAAATAGTGCTGCAATGAACATTGGAGTGCACGTATCTTTTCTAATTTTATTTTCTGCAGAATATAGAGTGGGAATTGCTGTGTCGTATGGTAGTTCTGTTTTTAGTTTTTTAAGGAACCTCTGTACTGTTCTCCGTAGTTTGTACCAATTTACGTTCCCACCAACAGTGTAAGAGGGTTCCCCTTTCTCCAGTGTTTGTTAATTTGTAGACATTTTAATGATGATGACCATTCTGACCAGTGTGAGGTGATACCTCATTGTAGTTTTGATTTGCGTTTCTCTGATAATTAGTGATGTTGAGAACCTTTTCATGTGTTTTTTGTCCATCTCTATGTCTTATTTGGAGAAATGTTTATTTAGATCCTCTGCCCACTTAAAAAAAATTTTTTTTTTCATATTGAGCTGTATGACCTGTTTATATTTTGGAGATTAATCCCTTGTCAGTCGAATTGATTGCAAATATTTTCTCCCGTTGTGTGGATTGTCTTTTGTTGGTGGTTTCCTTTGCTGTGCAGAAGCAGTTAAATTTAACAGGTCCCATTTACTTATTTTTGCTTTTCTTTTTTTTTTTTTTAAATTTAAATTTATTTATTTTAATTGGAGGCTAATTACTTTTTAAATTTTTTTTAATTTATTATTTTTTTTTTACTTTACAATATTGTATTGGTTTTGCCATACATCAACATGAATCTGCCACAGGTGTACACGTGTTCCCAATCCTGAACCCCCCTCCCACCTCCCTAGTTACTTTACAATATTGTATTGGTTTTTGCTCTACAAGGTGGATCAAAGAAGATTTTGTTATGATTTATGTCAAAGAATGTTCTGCCTATGTTTTCCTGTAAGAGTTTTATAGTACTCAGTCTTAGATTTAGGTATTTGACCTATTTTGAGTCTATTTTTTGTCAATGGTATAAGCAGATTTTCCTCTTTCATTCTCTTGCTTGAAGCTGTCCAGCTTTCCCAGCACCACTTATTGAAGAGATTGTCTTTTCTCCATTGTATACTTTTGCGTCTTTGACATAGAGTAAGTGATTATAGGTTCGTGGGCATATTTTTGGGTTTTCTGTGCTGTTCTGTTCATCTGTATTTCTGTTTTGTTTTGTTTTTTGCTGCCAGTATCATACTGTTTTGATTCCTCTAGCCTTGTAGTATAGTCTGAAGTCAGGGAGCCCGATTCCTCCAGCTCCATTTTTCTTTCTGAAGATTGCTTTGGCTATTCAAGACTCATTCTCTTGCTTGAAGCTGTCCAGCTTTCCCAGCACCACTTATTGAAGAGATTGTCTTTTCTCCATTGTATACTTTTGCATCTTTGACATAGAGTAAGTGATTATAGGTTCATGGGCATATTTTTGGGTTTTCTGTGCTGTTCTGTTCATCTGTATTTCTGTTTTGTTTTGTTTTTTTTGCTGCCAGTATCATACTGTTTTGATTCCTCTAGCCTTGTAGTATAGTCTGAAGTCAGGGAGCCTGATTCCTCCAGCTCCATTTTTCTTTCTGAAGATTGCTTTGGCTATTCAAGACGTTTTGTGTTTCTATAAAAATTTAAAATTTTCTGCTAGTTCTGTGAAAAATCCCATTATGCCATTGGTAATTTGATAGAGATTGCATTGAATTTCTAGGTTGCCTTTGGCAGTGTAGTCATTTTGATAATATTGATATTTCTTATCCAAGTACATGGTATATCTTTCCATCTGTTTATATCATCCTCGATGTATTTCATCTGCATCTTATGGTTTCCATACTACAAGTCTTTTGTCTCCTTAGGTAGATTTATTATTAGATATTTTATTCTTTTTGATGCAGTGATAAATTGGATTGCTTTCCTAATTTCTCTTTTTGATCTTTTGTTGTTACTGTATAGGAATGCAACAGATTTCTGTGTATTAATTTTGTATCCTGCAACTTTATGAACTCTAGTAGTTTTCTGGCAGCATCTTTAGGATTTTTTATGTATAGTATCATATCATCTGCATATAGCGACAGTTTTACTTGTTTTCCAATTTGGATTCCTTTTATTTGTTTTTCTTCTCTGATTATTGTGGCCAGGGCTTCCAAAACTATTGAATGAAAGTGGCAACAGTGGACATACTTGTTTTGTTCCTGATCTTAGAGGAAATGCCTTCAGCTTTTCATCATTAAGCATGATGTTAGCTCTGGGTTTGTCATATATGGCCTTTATTATGTTGAGGTAAGTTTACTTTGTGCTCACTTTCTGGAGAATTTTTATCATTTGTTGAATTTTATTGAAAGCTTTTTCTGCATCTATTCAGATGAACATACAGTCTTTATTCTTCAGTTTGTTAATGTCGTGTATCACACTGATTGATTTTCATATATTGAAGAATCTTGCATTCCTGGGATAAATCCCCCTTGATCATGTTGTTTGATCTTTTTAATGTATTGTTGGATTTGATTTGCTAGTATTTTGTTCAGGATTTTTGCATCTATTTTCATCAATGATAGCCTTCAATTATTCTCTTTATTTTGGTGGCATCTTTGTCTGATTTTGATATCAGGGTGTTGGTGGCCTCATAGAATGAGATTGGGAGTGATCCTTCCATTGAAATTTTTTGGAAGAGTTTCTGAAAGATAGGTGTTAACTCTAAATGTTTGGTAGAATTAGCCTGTGAAGTCATCTGGTCCTGGACTTTTATTTGCTAAATTTTTTTTTTTTAACTTTTTATTTTGTTTTAGAGTATAGCTGATTAACAATGCTGTGATAGTTTCAGGTGGGAAACAAAGGGACTCAGCTAACCACACACACACACATATGTACACATGTATCCATTCTCCCCCATGCTTCTCTCCCATCCAGGTTGCCACATAACATCGAGCAGAGTTCCTTGTGCCATGTAGTAGATCCTTGTTGGTTATCCATTTTAAATATAGCAGTATGTACAGTGCTAACTGTTTCTTCCTCTCTAACTATTCCTTCCTCCCATCCTTCCCCCAGCAGCCATAAACTATTCTCTTAAGTCTGTGAGTCTGTTTCTCTTTTGTAAATAGTTCATTTGTATCATNTTGTTGGTTATCCATTTTAAATATAGCAGTATGTACAGTGCTAACTGTTTCTTCCTCTCTAACTATTCCTTCCTCCCATCCTTCCCCCAGCAGCCATAAACTATTCTCTTAAGTCTGTGAGTCTGTTTCTCTTTTGTAAATAAGTTCATTTGTATCATGTCTTTTCAGATTCTATGTAAAAGGGATGCCATACAGTGTTTCTGTTTCTCTGACTGACTGACTTCACTCAATGTGACAATCTCTAGGTCCATCCATGTTGCTGCAAATGGCATTATTTCATTCTTTTAAAAGGCTGAGTAATATTCCATTGTATATATGTCCCATCTCTGTCTGTGGACATTAGGTCGCTTCCAGGTCTTGGCTTTATAAACAGTGCTGCATTGATCATTGGGGTTCATGCATCCTTTTGGACCATGTTTTTCTTCGATGCATACCCAGGAGTGGGATTGCAGGGTCATGTGCTTGCTAAGTCGCTTCAGTCGTGCCTGACTCTTTGGAACCATATGGACTGTAGCCCACCAGGCTCCTCTGTCCATGGGATTCTCCAGGCAAGAATACTAGAGTGGGTTGGCATGCCCTCCTCCAGGGGATCTTTCCGACCCAGGGATCAAACCTGCGTCTCTTAAGTCTCATGCATTGGCAGTCAGGTTCTTTACCACTAGCCCCACCTGGCAGAGCAGCCTGGTAGGCTGCAGCCCATGGGGTCGCGAAGAGTCGGACACGACTGAGCGACTTCACTTTCACTTTTCACTTTCATGCATTGGAGAAGGAAATGGCAACCCACTCCAGTATTCTTGCCTAGAGAATCCCAGGGACAGGGGAGCCTGGTGGGCTGCCATCTATGGGGTCGCACAGAGTCGGACACGACTGAAGTGACTCAGCAGCAGCAGCCCCACCTGGGAAGCTCTTGCAGGGTCATATGATAGCTCAATTTTTAGTTTTTTAAGAAGCTCCGTACTATTCTCCATAGTGGCTGCACCAATTTACATTTCCACCAACAATTTAAGAGGGTTCCTTTTTTTTGCACTCTCTTTCTGCTGGAAGATTTTTAATCAGTTTCAATTTCATTAATTGTGATTGGTCTGTTCATATTTTCTGTTTCTTCCTGGTGCAGCCTAGTTCAGTCTTGGGAGTTTATACCTTTCTAAGAATTTGTCCATTTCTTCTAGGTTGTCCGTTTTACTGGTATATAATTAGTTGTTTGTAGTAGTCTCCTAAATGACTTTTTCTTTTAATTTCTGTAGTATCCATTGTAGCGTCTCCTTTTTCATTTCTGATTTTATTGATTGAGCCCTCTCTCTTTTTCTTGATGAGTCTGGCTAAAGGTTTGTCAATTTTGTTTGTCTTTTCAAAACACCAGCTTTTAGTTTCATTGATCCTTTCTTTTGTTTTCTTCTCTAATTCCTTTATTTCTACTCTGATGTTTATGTCTTCTTTCCTTCTGCTAACTTTGGGTTTTGTTCTTCTTTCTCTAGTTGCTATAGGTATAAACTTAGGATGTTTATTTGAAAATTTTCTTTTTTCCTGAGGTAAGATTGTATTGTTACAAACCTCCTTCTCAGAATTGCTTTTGCTATATCCCATAAGTTTTGTATCATGGTGTTTTTGTTGTCACCTGTCTTTAGGTTTTTGTTTTTTTTTTAATTTCTTTGATTTCTGCTATGATTCATTGGTTGTTTGCTGCTGCTGCTGCTAAGTCGCTTCAGTCGTGTCCGACTCTGTGCGACCCCATAGACAGGAGCCCAACAGGCTCCCCCGTCCCTGGGATTCTCCAGGCAAGAACACTGGAGTGGGTTGCCATTTCCTTCTCCATTGTGTGAAAGCGAAAAGTGTAAGTGAAGTCGCTCAGTCGCATCCGACTTCTAGCGACCCCATGGACTACAGCCTACCAGGCTCCTCCATCCATGGGATTTTCTAGGCAAGAGTACTGGAGTGGCTTGCTATTGCCTTCTCCGTCATTGGTTGTTTAGTAACATTGTTTATCCTCTATGTGAATGTGTCTTTTTATTCTTTTATTTTTTTTCCCCCTGTAATTGATTTCTTTTTTTTTTCTATTTTTATTTTTATTTTATTTTTAATTTTTACTTTATTTTACTTTACAAATTTCTAATTTCATAGTGTTGTGGTCAGAAAAGATGCTTGATATGATTTTAATTTTCTTAAATTTCCTGAGGCTTAATTTGTAGCCCAAGATGTGATTTATCCTGGAGTGTTCCATCTGCACTTGAGAGGAAAGTGTATTCTGTTGCTTTTGCATAGAGTGTTCTATAATTATCAGTTAAGTTCATTTGGTCTAATGTGTCATTTAAGGCCTTTTGTCTTCTTATTGATTTTTCTGCTTTGATGGTCTGTCCATTGATGAAAGTGAGGTGTTAAAGTCCCCTATTATTACTGTGTTACTGGCAATTTCTCCTTTAATGGCTGTTAGCATTTGCCTTATACATTGAGGTAGTCTTATGGGGGGGTACATATACATTTATAAATGTTACATCTTCTTGGAGTGATCTCTTGATCATTATGGATCCTTGTCCTTCCTTGTCTTTTTCAGTGGTATTTATTTTAAAGTCTGTTTTGTCTGATATGAGTATTGCTACTCTTATCTTTCTTTTGATTTCTCTTTACATGGAATATCTTTTTCCATTCTCTCACTTTCAGTATGTATGTCCCTAGATCTGAAGTGGATCTCTTGTAGACAGCATATATTTGGGTCTTGTTTTTATATCCATTCTACTAGTCTATGTTTTTTGTTTGAAGCATTTAATCCAATTACATTTAAGGTAATTATTGATAATGTATGTTCTTATCACCATTTTGTTAAGTGATTTAGCTTTTATTTTTGAAAGTGAAAGTCACTCAGTTGTGTTTGATTCTTTGTGGCCCTGTGGACTGTCGCCTGCCAGGCTCTTCTGTCCATGGAATTCTGCAGGCAGGAATACTGGGGTGTGTTGCCATTCCCTTCTCCAGGGATCTTCCCAACCCAGGGATTGAATGCAGGTCTATTCTATACCTTCTGAGCCACCAGGGGTCTTTCTTATTCCTTTCATTTTTTGCTCTCTTTCCTTGTGATTTGATATCTATCTTTAGTGTTGTGTTTGCTTTTTCTTTTTTGTATGTGTATCTATTATAGATTTTTTGTTTGTGATTCCAAAGAGGTTTTAATATAGCAGTCTGTATATGTACAAGATTGTTTTAAGTTGCTGGTCTGTTCATTTCCAATACATTTTCAATATCCTGCATTTGTACTGTCTTCACAATCCCTGGTTTTGATATCAAATCTATGTGTGGGTAATTTCCTACCTTTGTTTCATGTTTGCCTTTACCAGTGATCTTTCTAATTTGTATTGTTCTTATTTCTAGTTGTGGCATTTTATTATTTGCCTAGAAAAGTATCTTTGGGATTTATTGTAATGCTGGTTTTGATGGTGCTGAAGTCTCTTTTTAATTTTTGCTTGTTTGTAAAATCTGTTGATTTCTCTGTTAAATCTGAACAATAGCCTTGAAGGGTAGAGTATTTTTGGTTTTGGTTTTTCCCCATCTGCACTTTGAATATATTGTAGTACTCTCTTCAGCCTGCAGAGTTTCTGCTGAAAAATCAGCTTTTAACTTTATAGGGATTCTCTCATATATTATTTGTTGCTTTTCCCTTATTATTTTTAATATTTTTTCTGTCTTTAATTCTTATCAGTTTGATTAATCCGTGTCTCAGCAGGTTCCTCCTTGAGTTTATCTTATAGGAGACTCTTTGTGCTTCCTGGATTTGAGTGTTTGTTTTCTCAGGTTAGGGAAGGTTTTGTCTGTATTAGCTTCAGATATTTTCTCAGGCCCTCTCTCTCTCTCTTCTCCTTCTGGGACCCCTGGGAGCCCAAGATGGTAGTGATGGCTTGTGCCTGTCCCTGGAG
>SJYT01002522.1:282421-413215 GCA_006410635.1 Cephalophus harveyi | reverse complement strand
TGGGTGGGGGTGGGGAGGGAATATGCACACCATTCTTCTTCATTCATTCATTCATTTGTTGATGGACACTTAGGTAGTTTTCATATCTTTGCTTTTGTGAATAATACTGTGATGAACATAGTAGTGTAGATACTTCTTTGATATCCTATTTTTATTTCCTTCAAATACCTACAAGGGGGTTGCAGAATCATATTGTAGTTCTTTTTTTTAGCTTTTCAGGAACCTCTATACTGTTTTACATAGTGGTTACACTAATGTACATTTCTGCCATCAGTGCACAAGGGTTCCCCTTTCTCTACATCTTCATCAACATTGTTGTCTCTTCAGTTTTAATGACAGCTACTCTGACAAGTGTGAGGTGATAACTCATTGTAGGTTTGATTTGCATTTACTTGATAATTAGTCATGATTTACCTGATGATTACCTGAAGATTTTGTGTATTTGGCCATTTGTATGCCTTGTTTGGCAAAATTGTATTTAGTTTCTTTATTCATTTTTCAAATCAGATTGGTTTCTTTGCTATTAAATTGTTAGATAATTTACATAATTTAGATATTAACCCCTTATCAGATGTGTAATTTGCAAATATTTTCTTCCATTCGGTAGGTTGCCTTTTCATTTTGTTGATGGTTTCTTTTGCCATGAAGAGGCTTTTTAGTTTGATTTAATCCTACTCATTTATATTTGCTTTTGTTGCCTTTTCTTTTGTTATCAAGTTCAAAAAATTATTGCTAAGGTCAATTCTAGGAGATTACTCATGTTTTTCTCTAGAAGTTTTATGGTTTTTTGTTTTAAATTTAAGTCTTTAATCCAGTTTGAGTTGATTTTTGTGTAATGTATGAAATGAGGTCTATTTTCATTCTTTTGTATATGGCTAGCCAATATTCCTAGTGCCATTTATTGAGATTATCCCTTCCCCTTTGTATGTTTTTGAGTCATTTGTCATAAATTAATTGACCTTAATTATGCATGAGCTAATTTGGAGGCTGTCTATTCTATTCCATTGATCACTGTGTCTGGTTTTATGCCAAGACTATGCTCTTTTAGTTATTACACCTTTGTAAGATAGTTTGAAATAAAGAAGTGTGATACATCTAGTATGTGCAAAATACTGTGCTAGGCACTTCCTAGCAGATTCAGATGAATACTGACTGTCTTATCTGACTGTCATATCTGATTTTTCAAGAACACAAATATATATAACAGCCTAAAAATGGTGAAGGAACATGAACTTTGTTAGTATACTGTGAAAGTTTGAAAGAAATAGAGATTCCATCAAATGTGGGAAAACTAGAAACCTTTATAGAAAAGGTGAAAAAGGGCTACATGTGAATTTTCTGATGAAATGGTACTGAAACTAGTTATGAGTTTTAATTTATTATAGCAATTATTTATTCTTTCATAATACAAGTGATTGAATTAACCAGAGAAGAGGAAGAGAGGAATAAAAAATAGTAATTCTATTCTATCCGAAAGATGTTTCAAATTCATACCTATAGTTTTAGGTATGAAAATGGAATTGAGTAATCCTTTCCACAGATACTTAATTAACATCTCTGTGCTGGGTGCTGAGGATACAGAGAAGATAAGATACAGTTTCTGTCCTTCAGGAGCACATACTCCAGTAGAGCAGACAGATATGAAAAAAGGTTATTTTCTGTTCTATGCAATAAGTGATATTAAAGTGGTAAATATGAGGAAAAAAATTTGGAGTTACAATGGAAGAAAGCATGGATAAATGATTACATTGCTATGATGGCAAAGTTATTTTCCTTTTTCTTTTCTCTAGTTGGAGAGCATCAATTGACAGGCCATAAAGTGGCAGTTAAAATTTTAAATAGACAGAAGATTCGCAGTTTAGATGTTGTTGGAAAAATAAAACGAGAAATTCAAAATCTAAAACTCTTTCGTCATCCTCATATTATCAAACTGTAAGTATTTCTGCACCTGATTACATGAGAGAAACTGTCTCAAAATATCATATTTGAATTTATAAATAATTATCTATTTTTAGTTAAACTTTTATAAATGTACAGTTTTTCATATTTATATTTAACAAATGTAATTCATTTAACCTCATTATCCTTTTTTGCATGCTTCTGGTTTAGAATTAAAAGTCTAATTGTAAATTCACTCTTATCTCTAGTATTCATGTAATTTAGGACCTGTCTCTTATACACATCTTAAGTGAAGTCGCTCAGTCGCATCCGACTTCTAGCGACCCCATGGACTACAGCCTACCAGGCTCCTCCATCCATGGGATTTTCTAGGCAAGAGTACTGGAGTGGCTTGCTATTGCCTTCTCCGTCCCCCAACTGGATTGCTCTTAAATTCTATTATATTATTTGTATAGTATTTTTTTTTTTTTTTTTTGGATAAAGCAAGTTACCAACTTAGAAGATAAACAAATTAAGAGTTTAATAAATAAGTAATTAATTTGAAAGATGATTAATTTAACATCATCTAGACCGATAGAAAATTTAGACATTAAGTATGCAGCCTTATTCTTTTACATCATTTGAAGTTGTGTTTAAAGTGGCTGAAATAGCTCAGTTGGGAGAGCATTAGACTGAAGTTGTGTTTAATATTAATTGTGAAAATGTAATATGCTAAAACACTGAAGACTGTCTTTATTTTTTTATCTTAAAGCTTGGACAGAGTTTAATAAAGTAAATATTAATCTTATTGAGTAACTGATAATGGCTAGAAACTTTATTGAGCATTTTACATATATAATTTCACTTCATCCTCTCAGTAAGTGTATAAGGGATATTATTATCTTCATTACACAGATAAGAAAATCACATGTTTAAAGAGTATCAGCAACTTGACCAAGGTCAAATAGCTAGTAAGTCGCAGAGCTAGTCGTTAACTTCATATCTGATTTCAAATGGCATGCTATTAACCTCTATTCCAGGACTGAAAAAACTGAGAAGAAAAGCAGTATTAATATCTTGGAGACTTTGCTAGTTAGTTATCAGTTCAATTCGGTCACTCAGTCGTGTCCGACTCTTTGCGACCCCATGAATCACAGCATGCCAGGCCTCCCTGTCCGTCACCAACTCCCGGAGTTCACTCAAACTCACGTCCATCGAGTCAGTGGTGCCATCTGGCCATCTCATCCTCTGTTGTCCCCTTCTCCTCCTGCTCCCAATCCCTCCCAGCATCATAGTCAGAGCTTATATTTCATCTAAGCTTTTTTAGTGAGCTGTCTTTAGGTATCAGCGTTGATGAGGAACAATCTGATAACCCTGTAGAGGTACTTTGTTTACCCCTAACAAGGCTGCACAACAGCTGTGGTAGACAATAGTGCCCCCGACGACACCCCCCCACCCCCACCAAAAAAGGGGAAGATGTCCTAATCTCCAGTGAGTATGTTATATTACATGGCAAAGGAGAATTAAGGTTATGAATGGATTTAAGGTTGCTAATCAGCTGACAGAAAGATTTTTCTTGGTTGTCTGGGTGCTTCCAGGGTAATTCAGTGGTCCTTAAAAGTGGACAAGGAAATCATAAGCCAGAGGAAAATGATTTGAGATGGAAGCAAGGTCAGAGAGAAGGGATATGAAAAGGATTCAACTGGCTGTGCCTGGCTTTGAAGGTGGAGGAAGGGGGCCATGAGCCAAGGAATGCAGGTGATCTCTAAATACAAAGAAATAGATTTCCCCTAGAGCCCCTAGAAGGCAATGAAGCCCTGCTGTGCCTTGATTTTAGCCCAGAGAGGAATGTATCAGACTTTTCCCTTTAAAACTGTAACATAATACAGAATACATTTGCGTTGTTTTAAGGCAATAGCAACCCACTCCAGTACTCTTGCCTGGAAAATCCCTTGGATGGAGGAGCCTGGTGGGCTGCAGTCCATGGGGTCGCTAAGAGTCGGACATGACTGAGCGACTTCACTTTCACTTTTCACTTTCATGCATTGGAGAAGAAAATGGCAACCCACTCCAGTGTTCTTGCCTGGAGAATCTCAGGGACGTGGCAGCCTGGTGGGCTGCACAGAGTCAGACATGACTGAAGTGACTTAGCAGCAGCAAACACACTAAGTTCTTAGTATGGCAGCAATAGAAAACCAATAGAGTAGCATTCTTGAAATCTTTAAGTGAATGGCTGATCCAGTTATTGCTAGGATTTGGGACATGCATTTAGTCTTTTCTATAACTAGATGTATTTATTGCTAGGGAACCAGTGCAAATTGGTATGTTAAACAGCATAAATATGCTACTAACTGTTGAGAGGAGGCTTTTGCCGGGGTTTGGTGTGCCATTGGATGACCTGTGATGACTCAGTTCTCTCATCATTATGATGAAGACTTCATTCTAACAATAGGCTTCAGTGTCGTTTGATCTTCATTTGAAGTTCACTTGATCATAAGCATAAATAAGAAATGAGGTCCCTGAAATTGCATGGCTGTACTTGATTTGTGGTCTGCTGCTGCTGCTAAGTCGCTTCAGTCGTGTCCGACTCTGTGCGAACCCACAGATGGCAGCCCATTGGGCTCCGCTATCCCTGGGATTCTCCAGGCAAGAACACTGGAGTGGGTTGCCATTTCCTTCTCCAGTGCATGAAAGTGAAAAGTGAAAGTGAAGTCGCTCAGTCGTGTCTGACTCAGCGACCCCATGGACTGCAGCCTACCAGGCTCCTCCGTCCATGGGAGTTTCCAGGCAAGAGTACTGGAGTGGGGTGCCATTGCCTTCTCTTGATTTGTGGTCTAGATGATCCAAAATTTGTATATACAGGTTTTTAAAGATATCACAGGAATTAAAATATCACCTATGTTCACTCTTCTATTCTTCGTTTCCTTAACTTTAAAATGGGGATACTTCATGGTGCTGTTTGAGAATTGTTGTGTTCTCATTGTTATAATGCCTGCTGGTTGAAGTGCATTGACCCAGAAGCAGGGTCAGTGATTTCACTCCTCTCATGATTCCAAATGATTTTCAGTTAACTGAACCAGTTCATGTCTGACTTAAACTCCATGTTAATAATTATTATATTCAAGTTAATGAATAACTGAGTGGATGAATTTAGCTTCTAAGATAAATCTCTTTGCTCTTCCTTCCTGAGTGGTCACTTCCTATAAGAGGGGAAAGCTGCTAAGCCAGGCTAAAACTGTCATATGCCAAAGTGAGAGTGGAGAAAGGAGAGATCTGTTTTCTTGACCTCATCACTTATATAATGCAAACCCTGAAAGATGCCAAGGAAACTTTGTTCATTTAGAGCATGAGCTCTAGTTGCTATTTTGTTCCTATAAATAAATCATTTTGTCAGTAAGCAGTTGCAACTGTCAAAAGGACTTAAAAGCTTCTTTTTTATGTTATAGCTACTAGTGTTTTCTTGCTTCCATTTCTATAACTATTTATAGTTGTCTGACTTTGGTGTGACTACTTACCCTATTCTGTTTCAGAATTATTTCATTATGTTCTGTTTGGTGAAGGAGTACTAGGATGTTCTCAGGATTGGTCAGAAGGTAACTGACAGAGGTGAATTTAATGTTTAAAGTTTCTGGCTACCAGCCTAAGCTTAGTCCATTTAGCCACATTACCTCTTTAATTGTGGATTTGATTTTTTGTTTTAAAAAGGCACTCATGTATTCTTGCTTTAGAATAAACTTGCTGACACAGCATTCTAACAGTGTTAGTGATTTAAACAGGGAGAGAGACCTGGTCCTTTTAGTGGTTTTGTTTGTTTTCTGCAATCTTGGACTACGTAAGTGAGCCAAGAATAGTTTCCTTGCTACAGAATGGACTTCTAGAATAAGCAAGAAAGTTTGAAAACTAAATACTGAAAATGAAGGTTGTATGTTGCATAATTTCTCTATTAACTCAAAATGAAAAAACCCACAGGGAGAAAATGAAAAGGAATAAACAGGATTGAAAGGAAACTCCAAACTTCCCACAAACTAGAATTGGTTGCATTGATTTTTGTCCTGGTTTTTCATTTCCCCATGGTTCTTAGGGAAATTTCACTTTAACAGGTCAAAGGATCAATACTTTCTAATTTGGCAAAGATGGTTTTTGCCTACCAACTTTTAAATATCTTTATCTTATCCACCTCATGGACAGCTTTTAACATTTTTCATGAGCACCACCTGAAAATGTTGTAGTCCCTAGGTTTCTATGGCACCACGGTTTTCTGATTTTCTTTTTACATTCTTGCCTTTTCTTGAAGCTTTCTTTTAGGGACCCTTCATTGTCTGCCTGGCCATTAGCTACTGATCTACTTCAGCATTCTGAGCTAGTGTAATCTTAGTGAATCCTTTCTGGGTGACCTCAGCTGCTACCATGGTATGATTTGTCATCTCTAGCCTAAAAATTTACAAATCTATGTTTCTGCTGAATTCTGAACACATTCATTGAACTATTTATTGAGTGTTTCCATTCTGAAATCAAAGAGCCATTTGAAACTAAGTTGTATTTTTTCATATATATGTATATGAAAAATTCATATTAGTTTATTGAGTTCAGCTTAGTTTATATATGTATATAATTCAACTTAGTTTATATATATATATGTTTGTGTGCATGAATGAAATAAATTTGTGTGCATGAATATTAGTTTATATACATTTGTGTGCATGAATGAAAATACTGATCACACAATTTCCAAAGCCTAAAACTTGAGCATCATATTTAATTCCTCTTCCTTTACCCCTTACATACAATTGATCATTAAGTTCTACTACTTTTTTTCCAGTGTCTCCTAAGTCTGCCCATTTCTCTCTGCTCTTATTGTTACCATTTTCTTACTTGTTGTATTTCAAGTGTTGCTTCTGCTTGGAAAACTTTACCTATATCTCCCTTCCTCTAGGCTTCCAATTCCATCTTGTCCTTTAAATACCAGCTTTTAAATGCAGTTACCTCTAGAAAAACTACTTTGACCTAGCCATAACACACTGGGTCAAGTTTCATCCTCTCTCTTCCTAAGTGAGGGGAAGGGAAGTGAAGTCGCTCAGTCGTGTCCGACTCTTTGCGACCCCATGGACTGTAACTAACTAGGCTTCTCCATCCATGGGATTCTCCAGGCAAGAATACTGGAGTGGATTGCCATTTCCTTCTCCAGGGGATCTTCCCAACCCAGGGATCGAACCTGGGGTCTCCCGCATTGGAGGCAGACGCTTTAACCTCTGAGCCACCAGGGAAGCCCACCCAGAATTTCTGCTTTTCCAAAGCCCTGGACATTATATTGTAATTGCTCATTTTCTTTTTAGTATCTCCACAAGATTGAATTCTTTAGGTGCACAAACAGTATTTGTTTTCATCTTGTATTCAGCCAAATTTTATCGGGTACCTGGTATCTGATAGGCACTGTTCTAAGGCTTTGGGGGTACAGTAGTAAAAGGCAGGGTCTCTCTCTGCCCTTGAGATGTTTATGGCTGGCCTTATCTCGCAGTTCGCAATAGCAAGTAAACACATTAACCAGACTATCTTAGGCATTGGTAAGTGCTA
Organism: Cephalophus harveyi; assembly: GCA_006410635.1. Classification (NCBI taxonomy): domain Eukaryota; kingdom Metazoa; phylum Chordata; class Mammalia; order Artiodactyla; family Bovidae; genus Cephalophus; species Cephalophus harveyi. The sequence continues at coordinate 405,766 of SJYT01002522.1, read as the reverse complement.
TATGGAGAGTGGAACATGGTGCTGTCCTAGGGTGTGACAAGGAAGGAGGAGGTGCTAATTTAGATTAGGCTGTTAGGAAAGCCTCATTGAGCAGAGATAAGGCTTAAGGATTATAAAGATCTAGCCATTTGAAAATCTGGGGACAGTATTTGTAAAGCAACCTCAGAGGGGTGAAAGATTGAGTATTGTAGGAAAAAGAAGATGGCTATAATCTATAATGTCGAGAATGGAGTGAGTGAAGGAAAGAGAGGTAGTTCTTGAGGTCAGAGAGTGGACATGGACCACATATCATAGGATCTAGAAGACTTTGCTGAGAGGTTTGGATTTTGTTCAAGAAGCTGAGGGAGTGAGAAAGTTGGAGGAGTGACATGGCCATAGTGTAGAATGGGTACAGAGACAGAAATAGAAGCAGAGAGACCAGTTAGGAGGCTGTTGCTATGGTCCAGCTGGGAGATTAATGATGGCTTTAGCCAAAATGGTAGTGTAGATTTGTGCTGTCCAATACAGTAGCCACCAGCTATATGTGGCATAAATTTTAATTAAATTAAAAAGACTTTTTGTTCTCTGGTCATATTAGCCACGTTTCAGGTGTTTTAATAGCCATGTGTGGCTACTGGCTATCATATTGGACAGTATGATAAAATATTTCCATCACTGAAGAAAGTTCTGTTTGATGGCACTGGTCTAGCTAGAGATAAACCTGTCAATTCAATGTATATTTTAGAGGTAAAACTAATAAATTAATGAGGAAAAGAAAGGGAATGAGGAATCTTCTCCTTTTTTTTGCCTAAGCAACTGGAATTTGGGGTTTTGACTTGAGCAATTAGGTGTTGATGATGACACCATTTTCTGAAATAGAGGAGAACCATGTTGGGGGTACAAGTGAATGTTAATGATCTGCCTTGGCTGTGTTAAGTTGAGCATCCCATTAGTTATCTAAGTGATAGTGAAGATTTTTGCCGTCAATATCATCTCTATCTCCTCAGCATCTAGTACAGTAGTACGTGTTCAGTGGTTACTCTGTGTATAAAGAAGTGACATATGAACAAGGTCCTGGTAGTTCTAGAAAAACAAGCAAAAGAATGAAAGTGTAAGGAACATGGTATGGTGGGAACAAGTAGTCTGGTTTGTCTAATGCACAGACTGTTGTATAGGGACGTGGAGGAAAGTAAGGCCAGAAAGTTAGCTTGTTGATACATTCATTCAACAGATGGCACTGGGGATGCATCAGCAAACAAACAGATGTCAACAACAAAATCTTTGCAATTATGGAGCTTATATTTGTGTGTGTGTGTGCACTTGTGTGCTTGTGACATTGAAGAGATAGACAGTAAATCCTATATTAATAAAATATGTTATTTATTAGACAATAAAGAGGTGAGGAAATATGCATGTAGATATTTGGAGGGAGGAAATAACAGATGGCTAAAACTGAACATACAAAGGCTATGAGGTGGAAATTGATCTGGGGGAAATGGAATAAGAGGTGTAGTCAGAGACACAGAGGGGAGCCAGATTGGATAAGGGTATACCAGATCATTGTAAGAGCTTTGGTTTTTAACTCTGAGTTAAAGGAAAGCCACTGAAAAGTTTTGACCAGAGGTGTGATATTAACTGACTTATGTTGAAGCAGAGAAATCAAATTAGGGGTCATCTGCAGTATTCTGAGTGAAAGAGATGGTGGCCTGGATTAGAACATAGTGTGGAGAATATTGAGAAGTAAGCATATTTTATATGTATTTTCAAGGTAGAGAACAGGATTTGCTGACAGATGTAGGTTGTGGGCTTCTCTGGGTAGCTCAGATGGTAAAGAATCTGCCTGCAATGCAGGAGACTTGGGTTCAATCCCTGGGTTGGGACGATCCCCTGGAGAAGGGCATGGCAACCCATTCCAGTATTCTTGTGTGGGGAATCCCTTGGTCAGAAAAGCCTGGCAGGCTACAGTCCATGGGGTCACAAAGAGTCAGACACGACTGAGTGACTAAACACAGCACAGTAGGTTGTTAGAGGAGAGAAGTCAAGGATGACTCCAAGGTTTGCTGGTGTGGACAAATAAAAAAGTGGAGCTGCCATTAATTGAAACAGAAAAGATTGTAGAATGAACAGATTTGAAGTGGGGTTTTAGGTATCAAGAATTTGATTTTTTTTTGAAGTTGAAATACTTATTAATTATCCAAGTTGAAATGCAAATAGTTTATTTGATATGTGAGTCTGAAGTTAAGGAGAAAGCTGTAAACTAGAGATAAATTTGGAAGTCATCAGCATATAGATGGTATTTAAGATATTTAAGGCCCAAAGACTAGATGAGATCAAGGATGTGAGTGTGGAGTGTGAATTCCACAATCCACTTCTTGCTCCATAAGAATTCAAGGGATTGACCTCTAGGGCACCATGATGTTAAGATGTCTGGGAGAAGGGGAGGAATCAGCAAAAGAGAATGAAAATGAGCAATTAAAATGGTTGGAGGAAAACCAAGAAAGTTTTTGGTATCTTGAAGCCAATTGGAAAACATATTTGAAGAAAGAGATTATTAACTTTTCCTTATACTGTTGAGTATTGAGTAAGATGAGACTGAAAATTGACCATTTGATTTAGCAAGGTGGAATGTGCTGGTGTCTTTGAAATTTGTTGGAATAGTGGAGACAAAAACCTGTTAGGAAAGAATCTGAGATATAGAAGGGGGTATAGTAACAACAGAGCATTCAGGGATTTGAGAGAGGAGAGACATAGGAGTGGTAACTAGTGTGAGATCTAAACAGTGTTTGTTTTTTAAGATGGAAGGTATTATAGAATGCTTGTGTGTCAAACAGGACAATACAGTCAAGAGGGAGAGATTGATACAGGAGAAAGAATAGGTAATTGTAGAAACCAAGTTCTTCAGAATGTGGGACAAAGGAATCCAGTGCACAATCGGAGGAATTAGTCTTAGTATGTGACCCTGGAGTAAGTGGATGTGTGTAGAAGAGGAAAAGAGAATGAGAACTAAGGAGTCAAGGAAATTAGAGGGCATGTATTGGACAGATCATCTACAGGATATCTTGTTCACGCAGAATGATGACAATGTTCAGTTCAGTCGCTCAGTCGTGTCCGTTTCTTTGCAACCCCAAGGACTGCAGCATACCAGGCCTCCCTGTCCACCAGAAACTCCCAGAGTTTACTCAAATGCATGTCTATTGAGTCAGTGATGCCATCCAACCTCTGTCGTCCCCTTCTCCTCCCACCTTCAATCTTTCCCAGCATCAGGGTCTTCTCAAATGAGTCAACTCTTCACATCAGGTGGCCAAAGTATTGGAGTTTCAGCTTCAACATCAGCCCTTCCAATGAATATTCAAGACTGATTTCCTTTAGGATGAACTGGTTGGATCTCCTTGCAGTCCAAGGGACTCTCGAGTCTTCTGCAACACCATAGTTCAAAAGCATCAATTCTTTGGCACTCAGCTTTCTTTATAGTCCAACTCTCACATCCATACATGACTATGGGAAAAACCATAGCCTTAACTAGATGGACCTTTGTTGGCAAAGTAACATCTCTGCTTTTTAATATGCTATCTAGGCTGGTCGTAACTTTCCTGCCAAGGAGTAAGTGTCTTAATTTCATGGCTGCAATCACCATCTGCAGTGATTTTGGAGCCCCCCCCACCAAATAAAATCTGCCACTGTCTCCACTGTTTCTCCATCTATTTGTCATGAAGTGATGGGACTGGATGCCATGATCTTAGTTTTCTGAATGTTGAGCTTGAAGCCAACTTTTTCATTCTCCCCTTTCACCTTCAGCAAGAGGCTCTTTAGTTCCTCTTCACTTTCTGCCATAAGGGTGGTGTCATCTGCATATCTGAGGTTATTGATATTTCTCCCGGAAATCTTGATCCCAGTTTGTGCTTCATAAAGCCCAGCGTTTCTCATAATTTACTTAGCATGTAAGTTAAATAAGCAGGGTGACAATATACAGCCTTGACGTACTCCTTTCCCTATTTGGAACCAGTCTGTTCCATGTCCAGTTTTAACTGTTGCTTCCTGACCTGCATACAGATTTCTCAAGAGGCAGCTCAGGTGGTCTGGTATTCCCATTTCTTGAAAAATTTTCCACAGTTTGTGGTGATGCACACAGTCAAAGTCTTTGGCATAGTCAATAAAGCAGAAATAGATGTTTTTCTGGAACTCTCTTGCTTTTTCCATGATCCAGCAGATGTTGGCAATTTGATCTCTGGTTTCTCTGCCTTTTCTAAAACCAGCTTGAACGTCTGGAAGTTCACGGTTCACTATTGCTGAAGCCTGGCTTGGAGAATCTTGAGCATTACTTTACTAGCGTGTGAGATGAGAGCAATTGTGCGGTAGTTTGAGCATTCTTTGGCATTGCCTGTCTTAGGAATTAGAATGAAAACTGACCTTTTCCAGTCCTGTGGCCATTGCTGAGTTTTCCAGATTTGCTGGCATATTGACAACGTTAGTAGTGGGAAAAAAGACATTAAGTCAGACTCAGACGAATCAGCAGCTAAATTTATTGGAATCACTGCTTTTCTCTTATACCCAAAGATGTACAAAGCATAAAAGTGGCTGAGACTCCTGTTGATAAACCAGATCAGCCTACAGTGAGGTGACACCATGGGCGCTCTTGCTGTTCACTGTTGATTTTATTCTGTTAGTTCGGTGCCTGTTAGGATTGCTTCTTTAGAACCTTTTCTTGCCCCTAGAGTTCTCAGGGTAAGTTCCATGTTCACAGTTCATTTGAAAAGACTCAACCTTATTTGCCAGTTACATTAATCTATAGAAAGTGGGGGTACCTTTTTCATCCCAAAGATTAGTGGCTGCTATTATAAATATTTCTTCTGAAAATCTGTAATCATTTTCAGATGTGGAAGCTATAAAAGTATAGCTTTTATATTTTACCTTTTTTCTATTTCTTTTTAAATTGAAGTATAGTTGGTTCACAATGTTGTTAACTATTTTACTTTTTGCAGGTATTAATTTATATATGATGTGTCCTCTCTTACAATATATACTATGTAGTTATATCACCAATTTCCTGGCCATTTTTTCCTTCCTCTTTAAAGAATAGTAACAAGGACCACCATTTAGAACTTTCTTTTTTGAACATTATTAATAAGCAGTGCCCCATCTGGGTGGACTAGTTACCAAAAGCCTACCCTGCTTCTGACACATCTTGTGTCAAGGTGTACTGCCTGCAGGGTGGCATCTGGGCCACTTCTTAGCCCCTCTTGTGCCTTCCACTGGGTGCCTTAAAGCCATGCACAACCACACAGCTATACATAGCAGCTCTTAATAGAAACTTGGTGTAATTTAGATATTTCTAATAATCAACTAGATATAGCTACTCCTTTGTAAACAAAAAAAAGTAGAACAATTGTTCATTTATATGTGTTAGAGGCAACCATCATTTAAAACATTAATACTATAGTCAACATGTTTTTAAAGTTTTCAAAACTCTGGTAAAATTGTGTGTGGATGTGGAAGTTATAGTTTTTTAGGAAAAATTTTGACAAATAGAGCTAAGACTCTTTATTGTTTTATGTGCTCAGCTTTGAGTGCCTAGGACATATATATTTTCACATGTATAAACACACACATAGGTACATACATGCATCTGTTTAATTTTGTATTATGGAAGTTTCATAATGCATATCAAAAAAAATAAAGTGATGAAGCCTTATATGTCTATCATTCAACTTAAGCAATTATCAGTGTATTATTTTATCTGCTTCTTCCTACTTCTCCCACCCCAAATTATTTTTAAGCAAATCCCAAATAGTATGTTTTTAATCTGTAAAGTGAAAGTGTGAAAGTGTTAGTCACTCAGTCATATTCAACTCTTTTTGACCCCATGAACTATGGACTGTAGCCCGCCAGGCTCCTCTGTCCATGGACTTCTTCAGACAAGAATACTGGAGTGGGTAGCCATTCCCTTCACCAGGGGATCTTGCTGACCCAGGGATCGAAGCTGGGTCTCTTGTATTGCAGGCACATTCTTTACCGTCTGAGTAACCTTTTAATTTGTAATCTTTTCAATATCTACTTTGGAAGGTAAAGGCTGTATTTTAATAAAATAAGCACAGTTTAGTATCATCTACTATTTTAAACAGTTAAATATTATCAACCAGTCATTCAGACTTTCTTTTCTTGTTTTATAAATGGTTTTTATAAATAGTTTTTAAAGTTGGTCTGTTTGAACTAGAATCAAAACTAGTCTATACAACATGTCTCTTAATTTACTTTTAATCTATACCTTCCTTCCCTTTTTTGAATTTTTTATCTTGAAGACAGGATCATTTGTCAACTTTAAGATTTTGCTGATTGTATCCATGTTGATAACATTTTCCTTTCCAAGAATATTTTTCACTGTTATTTAAATATAACATACCTCAACTCCATAGTTCAGTTCAGTCACTCAGTCGTGTCTGACTCTCTGTGACCCCATGGACTGCAGCATGCCAGGCTTCCCTGTCTATCACTAACTCCCAGAGCTTTCTCAAAGTCATGTCCTTTGAGTTGGTGATCCCATCCAACTATCTCATTCTCTGTCGTCCCCTTCTCCTCCTGCCTTCAATCTTTCCCAGCATCAGGGTCTTTTCTAATGTGTCAGTTCTTTGCATCAGATGGCTGAAGTATTGGTAGTATAGTTGGTTCACAATGTTGTTAACTATTTTACTTTTTGCAGGTATTAATTTATATATGATGTGTCCTCTCTTACAATATATACTATGTAGTTATATCACCAATTTCCTGGCCATTTTTTCCTTCCTCTTTAAAGAATAGTAACAAGGACCACCATTTAGAACTTTCTTTTTTGAACATTATTAATAAGCAGTGCCCCATCTGGGTGGACTAGTTACCAAAAGCCTACCCTGCTTCTGACACATCTTGTGTCAAGGTGTACTGCCTGCAGGGTGGCATCTGGGCCACTTCTTAGCCCCTCTTGTGCCTTCCACTGGGTGCCTTAAAGCCATGCACAACCACACAGCTATACATAGCAGCTCTTAATAGAAACTTGGTGTAATTTAGATATTTCTAATAATCAACTAGATATAGCTACTCCTTTGTAAACAAAAAAAAGTAGAACAATTGTTCATTTATATGTGTTAGAGGCAACCATCATTTAAAACATTAATACTATAGTCAACATGTTTTTAAAGTTTTCAAAACTCTGGTAAAATTGTGTGTGGATGTGGAAGTTATAGTTTTTTAGGAAAAATTTTGACAAATAGAGCTAAGACTCTTTATTGTTTTATGTGCTCAGCTTTGAGTGCCTAGGACATATATATTTTCACATGTATAAACACACACATAGGTACATACATGCATCTGTTTAATTTTGTATTATGGAAGTTTCATAATGCATATCAAAAAAAATAAAGTGATGAAGCCTTATATGTCTATCATTCAACTTAAGCAATTATCAGTGTATTATTTTATCTGCTTCTTCCTACTTCTCCCACCCCAAATTATTTTTAAGCAAATCCCAAATAGTATGTTTTTAATCTGTAAAGTGAAAGTGTGAAAGTGTTAGTCACTCAGTCATATTCAACTCTTTTTGACCCCATGAACTATGGACTGTAGCCCGCCAGGCTCCTCTGTCCATGGACTTCTTCAGACAAGAATACTGGAGTGGGTAGCCATTCCCTTCACCAGGGGATCTTGCTGACCCAGGGATCGAAGCTGGGTCTCTTGTATTGCAGGCACATTCTTTACCGTCTGAGTAACCTTTTAATTTGTAATCTTTTCAATATCTACTTTGGAAGGTAAAGGCTGTATTTTAATAAAATAAGCACAGTTTAGTATCATCTACTATTTTAAACAGTTAAATATTATCAACCAGTCATTCAGACTTTCTTTTCTTGTTTTATAAATGGTTTTTATAAATAGTTTTTAAAGTTGGTCTGTTTGAACTAGAATCAAAACTAGTCTATACAACATGTCTCTTAATTTACTTTTAATCTATACCTTCCTTCCCTTTTTTGAATTTTTTATCTTGAAGACAGGATCATTTGTCAACTTTAAGATTTTGCTGATTGTATCCATGTTGATAACATTTTCCTTTCCAAGAATATTTTTCACTGTTATTTAAATATAACATACCTCAACTCCATAGTTCAGTTCAGTCACTCAGTCGTGTCTGACTCTCTGTGACCCCATGGACTGCAGCATGCCAGGCTTCCCTGTCTATCACCAACTCCCAGAGCTTTCTCAAAGTCATGTCCTTTGAGTTGGTGATCCCATCCAACTATCTCATTCTCTGTCGTCCCCTTCTCCTCCTGCCTTCAATCTTTCCCAGCATCAGGGTCTTTTCTAATGTGTCAGTTCTTTGCATCAGATGGCTGAAGTATTGGAGCTTCAGCATCAATCCTTCCAATGAATATTCGGGACTGAGATTGACTGGTTTGATCTCCTTGCTGACCAGGAGACTCTTCAAGAGTCTTCTCCAGTACCACAGTTCAAAAGCATCAATTCTTTGGCACTCATCTTTCCTTATAATTGAACTCTCATATCCATACATGACTACTGGAAAAACCATAGCTTTCACTAGATGAACCTTTGTCTGCAAAGTAACATCTCTGCTTTTTAATATGCTGTCTAGGTGGTCATAGTCCATCTCGATAGACTACAAACACATTTTTGCTTAAATGGAAAAATTAATTCTTAATTTAGTTGTCAAGGAATGGATGATTTCCTAGATTTTGTAAACATGAAAGGTGGGATCTGGAGGGAAGTCTGTAAGCTGAAGGACCTGAGTTTTATGAACCTCCATCTTTATAACTGTGATTATTTTGATAACGCTGTATAATTTGTTGACATCTTAAAGTATTATAAAACACTAGAATATCAATTTATAGTAGGAATGAACATACTAGACTGATTTTGGTTAAAGTAATATTTTTATTATATTTTCATTGACAAAAAAAGATACCAGGTGATCAGCACTCCAACGGATTTTTTTATGGTAATGGAATATGTATCTGGTGGTGAATTGTTTGACTACATCTGTAAACATGGACGGGTGAGTAACATTCTATCTAGTACAATAAACCCTTAAGCAAAAAAAAGAGGAAAGTATTAAGAAACAGCAAACCACAAAGATATCTTCAAAGTTGAGATTATTTCTGTAATAATGTCTAACTAAACATACAGAGTATTAGATGTATTTTCTTTCTTAAAACATGCACTTTATGACAAACAGATTTTAGGAAATATATTCCACTTAATTGCCAACATGAAAAGCCTATGCTTTTCAAAGTGCAAAATCAGTTCCATAACATCATGCTGAAGCTTCAGATATTTCCTTTTCTTAGCACTTTCACTTAAATTCTATTTTAGATTGTTTTACTTGTGAAATATTGTGCACATTTAGTAGTATTATTTGAAAATGAACTGTGACATCTAGCAGCAAAGAAAAGCCTGTCGATTGATACGTTGAGCTTGAATGCAAGTTTTTGGCTTGTTTGTCTGATTTGTTGAGAATTCTAACACAATTCTAATTGCTTATTACTCAGTTATATTTAGGTTGATTGTGAAACTAAAACTTGCTATGTAGATGTCCCAAATGTTCTTGGTATACTTTCTTTTATACCTGATAGGTTGAAGAGATGGAAGCTCGGCGGCTCTTTCAACAGATTCTGTCTGCCGTGGATTACTGTCATAGGCATATGGTTGTTCATCGAGACCTGAAACCAGAGAATGTGCTATTGGACGCACAGATGAATGCCAAGATAGCTGATTTTGGTATGTAACTCCAGAGTTGTTCAGAAGTGTACTAGCTGCCTTTTCAAGTGTGACAGTACCAACTCTTAATGAGCTAAAACTTTGAATTTCAAGGATGTAAATCCTATATTGTGAAAAGGGATTAGTCGCACAGTCTGCACACTAGCTTGTTCTGTTCATTTAAACCACTTTCTAAAAATGCAGGTACATCTAGAGAAGTTAGAGAGCTGGTATCAAGGTAAACCTGCTCAATCTGCATTCCCTCCTGAGGAAATGAGACTTGACTATTTTTTGTGAGTGTTACAAACCCCCTTTGAAAATCTAATGAAAGTACAGGCTTTTTCCCTGATAAATGCACTTAAATGGAGGTTCGTGAAAATTTCCTTGCCGTTGTGGAGCATTGTAATCCTGAGCTGATGGAGGAGGAATGTCAGTAGACTGCATAGTAACATCTAACAGCTGTTGATAAAATAATGGGAGTTTTTGTTGGGGGTAAAATAAAGGATAAAATGTAATTTTTATGACCAAACATTTTCTGGGATCAACATACCTGGACAGGGTATCATAGTTAGGGAAAGGGTTTAGGAAGTGAGAGATTATAGAAAGAGATGAAAAGGTGCCAGAGTTCAGCATTATTTAGTTAAAATTTTTGTCTGTACCTTGTCTTTAATCTAAAAGTCAGGAAATTCCTTTTCCTATTTCTCTTTCTTCTCTGATCATAAACCTCATTTACTGCTGTAGTTCAACTAGATTTTGGTTCAATAGAATATTTTTTTATGTTGAATTAAAGCTTTCCAAATTAAAAACCTTTGGAACGTAATCTTTATAAACTGGAGCCTATCTGATTTCTACCTAGAGATTTTTTTAAAAGGCCTATGAAAGCAGATAAGTAATATTCTGATGCTTTTATGTTTGAAAAAGTATGCATAATTTAGAATAACCTCATATTTGTGAAATGAATCAACATTCTTATTTAGGAAAGGAATTTCAGTCTTATGTGTGATGTGCTTTAGCTTTTTTGGTCATGTATAAGCACTCTGAAATGGTCTCTTTCTAGTCTAACAAATACTTTCTACTGCTTTTTAAAATAAGTAAACATTATGATATTTGAGGCACTATAGACTTGATGTTATTCCTTTTGCATTAATCCATATTTACTTTAAACATATCTAGCACCAGCTAAGCATACTACTCTTATTTTTAGGATTATCTAACATGATGTCAGATGGTGAATTTCTGCGAACTAGCTGCGGATCCCCAAATTATGCAGCACCTGAAGTCATCTCAGGCAGGTAATATAGTATATCAGTGAAGAGTAAGCTTTTCTTAATGTTTTGTTGATGATTACATTTGTTGATGTTTTGTTAAATGATTACATTTAACTTTAATATATTCTCTTTGGAAGATAAGGTTTTTAATAGAAGCACATTGTCCCTTTAATTTTTCTGTCATTGAAGACAGAAGAGTTACATTAAACAATTTTTAAAACATTTAATTTTGATTTTGTTATGAATGTATTTAAGGAGCTTTTCCATTAAAATTGAAAAAAAATCTTGATTTTTTTTTTCCATTTTAGGCAATTGCAGCTAGGAAAGCAAGCATTTGCTAGTGTCATAATTTACTTATCAGACACAGTCTTTTAATCATACTTTATATACTCTTATAAAGCATGCAGAGTATATTTATGTTGTCTTTGGAAGAATGAGGTTTTGAGGGGAGACGTTATTGTCATTTCATGAAAGCAAACTGCACAAGAGAAGACTGTAATTATTCATGTAACTTACTCACTGATACATTTTTTAAATGTTTATACAGATTGCAGTGATAAACTCAAGTCTTCTTTGGTGACCGGTGTCTGATCTTAAGTTAACAGATTTTGTGAGAGAAAATATAAAACAGTTATCATTGCATAATAGGAGCTTGGGCTACATAGCAAACACTGTAAACATTGGATAGTGATTTTTATTGAAATGGATTATACTGTTTTAATTGGAATTGTAGAGATTTACTCTATTACCTCAGGCTCAGGTTTGATTTGTTAATGTGCTGTCAGGGGAATTTTAACAGTGTAGAAAGGTGAGAGACAAAAGGAACAACATTCTAGGCATAGGTTTTCTGGATAAAGGTCATCTCAGCCCCATGAGCCACCAGGTGATTTGAATGAAAATAGTAGGTATGCAGGATAATGTGATATAGCATGAATACCATGAAAGAGAACTAGTTAGGTACTTTACTATTTCAAATATTCTTTAAAATAGGTCTGTCAGGCATAAACATTCTATTTTTTATGCATTGTCTTGTCTTTTAATTGCTTTATGTAAGAAGAGTTAGCCTATACACTGTATAGTATTGCTTTTCTTAAAGTTTATGGTCATCCACTTTGATGTTTCTATCAAAAATCAACCATAGAACGTTTTATACTTTTTAATTAGTAAGTTCAGTTTAGTTTGTGTCAAGTACACGTAAGTACTATTTTCTCTTGGGAAATTTGAATAGCAATGGGTTAGACCAATTGTTCTCCCTGGGGAACAACCATTGAGTGTTGGGGAGTGGCCATGGATTTCATTGAAGAGCTTGGAAAGCAACACATTTGGAGCCTGCACTGTGTACACAGGTACACAGAGAAGAAGTAGGGTGCCTGCAGTTGTGAAGTGACGCTTGCATTTCGGTTTTGTGTTGTCATATCCCCCTAGGCTGTACGCAGGTCCTGAAGTTGATATCTGGAGCTGCGGTGTTATTTTGTATGCTCTTCTTTGTGGCACCCTCCCATTTGATGATGAGCATGTGCCTACACTGTTTAAGAAGATCCGAGGGGGTGTTTTTTACATCCCAGAATATCTCAATCGTTCTGTTGCCACTCTCCTGATGCATATGCTGCAGGTTGATCCCCTGAAACGAGCAACTATCAAAGACATAAGGTGAATATTCTTTTTGTGACTATTAAGTACATATTCTAGTGTTAACATTAGTACCACTAACTGAATGCTTGCTTTGTGTTAGGCACTGTAACACTTTATACGAATTTTACTTTCCTTATTATACAAACCTGGTCCTATCATTCAACTTTTAATTATTCCAGATTGTGTCCCAAACTTTTCCGTTAAAGTAGCAAAGCATACAAAGCCTGTCATAGTAAGCCTATGCTTACTTCTTCCTGCTCTTACCCCTTGTACCAAAGCTCCAGCCACAGTGAACTTTTCCTTGTTCTTCAAATATAATGATGCATATTTTATGCCTTCATGTCTTTGTTTATGTTATTCCTTTGCCTCTAATACTTTTCTGCCCTTTCGGACCTGAACGATTTCCATTCATCCTTTAAAATTCTGCTCACTTGTCACCTGCCTGGTGAAATCACTCCTGATTCTCCAGGGCATTGTCAGTTGCTTGCACTTCTGTGATTTCCACACTTAGTTCATGCTTTCATTCTCATTTCGTATCTAGCTGTTTTCAGTGTATCTTTCTCCTCTCCTGTAATTATAAAGGGTAGAGAGAGTGTCTTAGCACCTTTGTATATACAGTGCTAGAAGGCCTAAAAATACAGTAAACATTCAGAAAGTATTTGAATACGTTTCAAATGGAAAAAAACAGGGTGAGAGTTATATATTTTACATAGAGTTGATGAAATAAACCATAAAGAGTTTTGCTAAGATTTTGAATCCAAAAATAGCCTCTAGTGGGTTTGCTGTGAAGGATTTCTTGTTATGTGAGAAACTTTGGAAAGTGCAGTTGCTGGTGTTACTGTGAATATGACCTTTATATAGCTCACACAAGTCAGGATGATTCATTGCCCCCTGTGTTTTATTTATCAGTCATATTTCTTAGAGGGTTTTTTGTTCTTACCTAACATTTCATCAGGTATTTATTTGCAAATGCATTCTTTTAACATCTTTTCTGAATACTCTGCCTTGTCTTCATAAGTCAGACTATGACTCTTGAAATATTTAAATGATGGCTGAGGTAGTTGTTTGTGTGACTGCTGCTGATCTCTTCTGCATTTTTGTTGCATTTGTGTCGTCTTCCCTCAGCCTCTGTTAGTGTTCCAGGCCTCATACATAAAAATGTAAAATTGTATATTAGTACTATATTTAGGTTTGGAATGGAAATGAACAACTTAGCAGGGGAAAATTCTTTTGTGTTCATAGTTCTGTAGAGTAAATAGGTCACTTAGTTAGCTTTTCCTTAGAGCATTAAATATGCTAATATGTATATATACTTGTACCTGTTCACATCAGCACATATACTTAGAATAATAAAAGTACTGATTCTGTTATATTAAATAGGTGCCTGTATGTTCACAAGCTTTAGAAGAACAATGTAAATAAAAACCTACCAGGATAAGTTAATTTACACATACGTGGGTGGTATAAAAGAGTGGCAACCATCTCAGTACTTAAAATTGTTGTTGTTCAGTTGCTCAGTCATGTCTGACTCTGTGACCCCATGGACTGCATCACGCCAGGTGTCCCTGTCCTTCACCATCTCTTGGAGCTTGTACAAACTCATATCCATTGAGTCAGTGATGCCATCCAACCATCTCGTCCTCTGTCATTCCCTTCTCCTGCCTTCAATCTTTCCTAGCATCAGGGTCTTTTCTAATGAGTCAGCTTTTCACATCAGGTGGTCAGAATATTGGAGCTTCAGCTTCAGCATCAGTCCCTCCAATGAATATTCAGGACTTATTTCCTTTAGGAATGACTGGTTTTATCTCCTTGCAGTCTAAGGAACTCTCAGGAGTCTTCTCCAACCCCACAGTTCAAAAGCATCAATTCTTTGGTGCTCAGCCTTCTTTATGGCCCAACTCTCTCATCCATACATGACTACTGGAAAACCATAACTTTAACTAGACGGGCCATTGTCGGCAAAGTAATGCCTCTGCTTTTTAATATGCTGTCCAGGTTTGTCATAGCGTTTCTTCCAAGGAGCAAGGGTCTTTTAACTTCAATAGTAACTTGAATTTATAGTTTTCATCATTTTAAAATTTCTTCATATTCTGTATTTAATGTTTGGAAATTCATTTGACAAAATACAATTCAACAGAAAGAGTTACTAAATTATTGAATAATTTTATACAACAGGCATTTTGCTAGATACTTGACATATTTTCTTGCGTTGATTCTTAATAGATAGCTCTTATTTTTTTTTAATGCTTACAGTATTTGCTTTTTTGAAACAATATATCTGTATTCTCTTTTTGGCGGCTCTGTGCCTTAGCTGTGGCACAGCTGTGGCCTTAGCATGTGGCTCTCCATCATGACGTGCAGGACTCTCTCTAGCTGTAGCACAACGGCTCAGTAGTTGCGGTGCTCAGGTTTCCCAGTTGTGTGTGGACTCAGTTGCTCTGTGGCGTGTGGGACCTTAGTTCCCGGACCAAGGATTGAATCCATGTCCCCTGCATTGGAACGCAGATACTTGGACCACTAGGGAAGTTCCAAGTCTTAATAGATAGCTATTGTTTTTCTCATTTTACAAAAGTAGGGCTCAGAAATTGCCTGATTTCAGAACCTGTACTACTTCAGCTAATCTGTATTGCTACACCAGTCCTATGACATCCATCCTTTCTCCAACATACCATGATAATGTTATATTTCTGTCATGCTACGACATTCTCTTTTATAGTTACAGGCTTACCTAGTTTTATTGTGCTTCACTTTTTTTGCACTATGTAGATACTGTGTGGGTTTTTTTTGTTTTTTTGTTTTTTTTTTTTCAAATTAAAGGTTTGTGGAATCCTCATCTTATCTGATGATGGTTAGCATTTTTTAGCAATAAAGTGTTTTTTAATTAAGGTACATACATTGTTTTGGGGGCATAATGTTTTTGCAAACTTAATAGTCTACAGATACTCTAAGCATAATTTTTTATGACATTCATTTATTTCAGTAGAAGAAAACTATAAGCAACATGAAAATGTAAAGTGCTACATAAAAGCCCCATAGTAATAAAATTTGAAAGGTTTCATTGGCTTAAACAGTTACAGGTAAAAAAGACTTTATATATATTTTCAAGCATGCTATTTTAACTACCTTGATATGTGCTATGTTGGTCAGAGAAAAAAGCCAATGAGTTACCTAAATCTGAGGACTGAGGGAAGGAATCCTAAGCCTCTATCTACTAGATCACACATCAATTTTGGCCTTATCCTATAAATAAGCCCTTATCCTATAAATTATATAAACATAATTTTTATGTGCAGTGGGAAACCAAAATATCGGTGGCTTGCTTTATTGCAATACTCACTTTATTGCAAAGTTCTAGAACCAAGCCCTCAATATCTAAGGTATGCTTTTATTTTTATACATATCTTTTTTTTTTCTCTTAAGATGGTTGGCAATTGGAGGTTAGAAAATATATCTGTATTTATTTGTTCATTTAATCATTTTTATTTCCTTAACAGTTATTTTACATCTGCTTTGTTCAAGGTCCTATGCTAATTGCTGGGAATATTGGTAGGCAAGACAGACATTGTTTTCAGGAAACTCACATCTTTAAGTGCTTTAAGCTTAGTATTGCTGTTAATGTTGTTATGGTTAAAATGAAAGATCTGAAGTTCAACTGTCTAATCACAAATTCTGATTCTTTGTTTACTAGCTATTGGCATATTTCCTGCCTCACTGTGCTTTAGTTACATCATTTATGGTGGATTTGTTTGGAGGATAGTCTTAGGTTAAAACATAAGAATTTACTATTTCTATAGGTCTAGACACAGTTGAATGTTAGAAACTACAAATATTCATTCTAATGTAATTCAAAATTTTAGAATAATGCCCAGCATATAATATTAGCCATTAATACTTTCCTAAAGTGAATATATAAGGACCTTTTAGCTGCACTTAAAGAAGTTTGCACACATTGTGAAATTTATACAATTTGATTAGAGTCATTATAGCTCATTTAGTCTTAAGTCTTATATGAAAATCAGGTGTTAGGCAGCAGTGACAGAAAGATGGTTTCTGGAGGCTGGGTAGTAACCCATCTGAAATGAATTGATTTTGTTTCAGGTGAACCTTCATAAACATCCTGGTTACTACTTACCTTGTTTAGAAATTGACTCCTTAAAATTAAAAGCTGGGTGTATGACTTTTTTTTTACATGTTCAAGGTTGCTTTATTATCATTATAATTTTTTTTAATTTTTATTAAAATATAGTTGGTTTACAGTGTTGTGTTACTTTCAAGTATATAGCACAGTGACTTGGTTACACACACACACACACAGACACACACATACACACATGTATATATCTTCCTTTTCAGATTCTTTTCCCTTATAGGTTACTTCAAAATATTGAGTATAGTTCCCTGTACTGTACAGTAGGTTCTTGTTGCTATCTATTTTATATATAGTACTGTGTATATATTAATCCCAATCACCTAATTTATCCTTCCCCCATCCCAAAGTGTGGCTTTTTAATTGGCACTGTTATTATTATGAGGAACTGTGGTTCTTTTTCTGAATTAATTAGAAATGAAAATTTAGATTATTTCTGTTGTTTTTTAAACATTTATTTTATTGATATAATTTGCATACCATAAATTTGTTTCTTTAAATTGTATGATTCAAAGGTTTTTAGTATGTTCACAAAGTTGTATAGTCATCACCACTCTCTGATCCCAGAACAGTTTTCTCATCCCCCAAAGACGCTCTGTACTCACTTCCTCCTCCTTGCAGCCCGACAACCACTCATCTACTTTCTGTCTTTATGGATTTGCCTCTTCTGGACATTTCATATAAATAGAGTCACAGCATGTGGCCTTTTGAGTCTGGCTTCTTTCACTTAGCATGTTTCCAAGGTTCTTTCATGGTGTAGAATATCAGTACTTAACTAATGTTTTGCTTGAAAAATATTCTGTTGTTTAGATAAACTACATTGTTTATCCATTTATTACTTATTGGATATTTGAGTTGTTTCTAATTTTGGTTCATATAATGTTGCCATGAACATTTATGTATACATTTTTAAATGGTCATATGTTTTTATTTCTCTTGCATAGATGCCTGGAATTTGTAATTGTTGTACACTGTTGTTGCTCTAATTTACTTAGTGATTTTACTTAACTGATTCTGTTAAGTCTGTATTCTTTGTCAAGGGTGGCCCCTGAAGTCTCTGCTTCGTTAGCTTAATGGTCAGCTAATTGCTAGAGAAAGATTTCCTTAAAGGCCTTGATCTAATCAGTATCCCAGCCTTTGCTGAGGGATTCTGTGTCCATGTTGGTGTGTGTCTTCGGCATTTTAATGAGAAGTTCATAACTCTGCATTAGTCTTGATTCCTTCTAGCTTAGAGCCTCAGAGTCAGTCAGTGATGAGAAATCAGGGGCTTTCTTGGGCATGAACAACAGTCCTGCATTTGTGAATTCTAGGATTTTCAGAGTATTTTAAGGACTCCTATGAAACTTAGTACCTAACTTTTCCTTTCAAGGTTTTTGATCAGCTTCTTGTTTGCTCCAATTCTTTTTTTGCTGTTTTGGCAGCTAGGATGTTAGACAGTTGCAACTGATTGTTTCTGACAAGTGTTCTGGACAAAAGGCTGTTTGCAGATGGAATGCTAAGTCAGGTCAGATGAAGACAGGGCTTGACAGAAGAGGTTTCCAGAGACCTGCCATCCCTGTCTAATAATGACATTTCTCTGGGAATAGGACTTTTGGAGAACTCTAAGCCTGTTTTCCCCATTTGCCACCCAGTGGTTCTAGGTGCTAGTTTTGGGGGTTAAAATGATTGTGAGGCTGTTGGTTTTCAAGGCAACCATAGAAATGGGGAAGAGGAAATGGATATTAGGTAGCTGAAACTGTCACAAATCTCACTGTTCTTACTGAAACACAACCATTTTTTAAAAAAAACCAAACACTCCTCAGATTATTACAAGACTTTGGTTAATTTCCAGAGTTCTGAAAAAAGTTAATATTGACAGTTTCCGCTAGTAATCTCATTCCTTTAATAGAAGAATGAATTTTTGGAGTTTATTCAAAAGTGTTTATCTACCCTATTTTAAAATTTGATGATTTAAAAATGCTAGATATGTAGCAATTTATTTTTTTATATTATTTCTTTTCAAAAAATTAGTGCTTCCTGGTCATCTGATTACTAAATGTCTATTTGTGCTGGTGGTGCTCAGTCACTGCAGTCGTGTCTGACTCTGTGAACTAATGGACTGTAGTCTGCCAGGCTTCTCTGTCCATGGGATTTTCCAGGCAAGAATACTGGAGTAGGTTGCTGTATCCTTCTCCAGGGGATCTTCCCAACCCAGGGATTGAAATTGCATCTCTTATATCTCCTGCGTTGGCAGGTGGGTTCTTTACCGCTGGCACCACCTGGGAATCCCAAATGTTTATTTAGTGCTTATTATTATCATGATACAGCAATTGAATACTTTAATGAATTCACTTTTTACTTGTCTATTCATCATTCTGCATTTATTGAGCATTTGCTCTGTACTGGCTACTGAAACGGAGGTGAATAAAGCATGGTCCCTGTTTCAGGAGCTCTCAGTTTAGTATAAAATTCTGTAACAACTGTGAGAAAGTATGAGTGTTATAATAGTATCATTTACTAGCAGCTGTAGAAGTTTCACCTCTGTATATATCCACAAGACATGGCACACTATCATATCTCACTTGGACTTCTGCACTAGCATCTTCCTCCTCATCATCATTATTAGTTTTATCTTTTCAATTTAGTTACTTTATCACAAGTAGAATGATCTTCACAGAATGCAAATTAGATCATGTCACCCCTGCCTCTTTAACACCTTTGTTATCATCATCAACCATAGGTTCAGTGCCAAAACCATTTTTATAGCCTACAGCTGTCAGAAAAACCTGATATCTTTTGCCACTCCAACCAGTAACTTATTATGATTTCATGATTCTGGCCTCAGTTCAGTTCCTTGAACATAGGAAAACATTTTTTTTAACCTCAGAATCTGCATATATTGTTTGTTTTGCTGGGAATATCTGTTCCCCAGCTTTGCTTAGCTGACTTCTAATCATTCTGATTTCTGCTTAAATATTATTGAGAGTGGCTTCGTTAAGCACTCAACCTCCCATTCTGAGTTATACACTCTTATTTTACCTTGTACTTTTCACTCATAATTTTTATCACAGGGTTTTTGTATTGGTGTATTTGTAATTCTGTGTTTAGTTTTGAGAGTGTTTAGTCTGTTTTCAGCTAGAATGTAATCTCTGTGTGAATGAGTGTACATTTTTACTATAATATGTCCTTAGTAAATATTCATAAATGAATTAATCAGTCAGTAGAAAGCATTCAGGTAAAATATATACTGATCTGAATTTAGCTTAGGGAGTGCCCAGTTTACCCTGTAGCAATGGTTGCACAGTCTTGAAGAAATAGTATATGTTAGTTAAATGAAAAGGGATGGGATATTCTAGGGTGTCAGTAGTAAACATCATGTGCAAAGGCCTGGAATAGTGTGAAAATAAGATCTAGGAGACTAGGTTCTCAAATGTTTGGGTTTGAATACCCCCCCTCCCCGCCAAGTCTTAAAATCGAGGACTCCAGGGGGTCTTTCTTTTTTAATGCAGGTTATTTTTATCAATTTCATATTAGAAATCAAAAGTGAAAAAAAATTTTAAATAGTTAATTCACTTAAAAATAATAGTAAACCTATTACATGTTATTCTAAATAATATGTCTCCTATGAAAAATAACCTTATTTTCTAAAACAAAATATGACAAGAGTACCATTATTTTACATTTTTCAAATCCTCTTAATCAGAGGACTTCTTCATTCATCTGTTGCAATATGTTGTATTAGCTAAAGTCTAGGAAACATATCTGATCTCAGATATTGCTGGAAATGGGAGGAGCATTCTCATAATCTTTCACATAGTTAGATATTTTTCTTTGATATTAAATCAAAGCTTAATATGTTAATTGCAATATCAAATCAGAAAACATACCGGTGAACTTTTGTACTTTATTACACTGAAATCCACAGGGTCTGTTTTGCCTTTTGAGTGGAGCTTCTGCCCGTGTATGATTATGTAACATCTTGCACTGGTCATATGGAAAATATTGGGTTAGTGAGATAGTCTGGTGTTCAGAATGGTAACACATTCCATTATAAACTATCAAATCATAGTCATTATCCTCTTCACTCTAAAAGTAGAAAAGTCTCTTAAATATTGGGAAGCTGTCAAACTTATGGAAACATATATAAATTATTCTGTTATATACAATTCTATATATATATATATAAAATTCTGTTATAAGCCGAATTCTAACATTTTACTTGAAAGCTTGAATTTCATCACTGGCACCAAATACTGCCAGTTGTTTCCTTTGAAGTGACAGACTTATTTTATTTCTTTTTGTGAAAATGTCAGCAAAATACCCAAGTCTGAATAATCATAGTTACTCTAGAGCAAGGGTTAATGAACTTACCCAAGGGTCCCATAGTTAGTAAGTGACTAGAGACCCAGGTCTTTCTGATTCTGATATATTGTATTGCCCCGTGTCTAAATTATTTGGGACTTGCCAAAGCATGTTCTTACAATAGTGTATTGTGGTGTCTTTCCTAGAGAGCATGAATGGTTTAAACAAGATTTGCCCAGTTACTTATTTCCTGAAGACCCCTCCTATGATGCTAACGTCATTGATGATGAGGCTGTGAAAGAAGTGTGTGAAAAATTTGAGTGTACAGAATCAGAAGTAATGAACAGTTTATATAGTGGTGACCCTCAAGACCAGCTTGCAGTGGCTTATCATCTTATCATTGACAATCGGAGAATAATGAACCAAGCCAGTGAGTTCTACCTCGCCTCTAGTCCCCCCACTGGTTCTTTTATGGATGATAGTACCATGCATATTCCCCCAGGCCTGAAGCCTCATCCAGAAAGGATGCCACCTCTTATAGCAGACAGCCCCAAAGCACGATGTCCGCTGGATGCGCTGAACACAACTAAGCCCAAATCTTTAGCTGTGAAGAAAGCCAAGTGGCATCTTGGAATCCGAAGTCAAAGCAAACCATACGACATTATGGCTGAAGTTTACCGAGCTATGAAGCAGCTGGATTTTGAATGGAAGGTAGGAAATTGTAGTATATGAAGATCATTTGTAAAAGCCATTTTCTGTATAGTAAGCCTATCTGAGGTGCTGAATTGAATACTAAGGTCAATAAAAAGTTGGTTTTGATGTGAATTTAGTGGTCTCAATAAATAAATGGGCTGATAAAACCTGTTCTTTCCAATAATGCACCATGTGCATTCAAAACAAAACAAATCTTCGTAAGGATGAAGAGCTGTTGATGTTGGGACCTATATATTTTTGAATTAGAGAATAGCATTCTTGGCTGAGAAACATGGGTTTAATCAACTTGAAATCCCTTGAGAAAATAGTCCACCTATTTTATCATGTATCATAACAGTAACAAATCATGTGTCTTCAAAGATAGTATATTTTTACCTTTCTCTGTCTTTTTAAGGGCAGGTTGGTTTTTTTTCTTTTTTTGCCAGTAGCTGTAGCACAAGTAGTTGATACACATTATACCATCAGGGCATGTTTATTTAGTAAACAAATACTTTTCTGTAAGTTGAGAAAATTTCTTATTTGGCTAGTATTTTTAGTCCTTAGTTGTGATGTATTTTTGTTACTCTCATCCCACATTTTGCTTTATTAGCATTTTTTTGTTTTTTATTAGTACTCAAATTCATTTCAATTCTATTTGACTATATGTGGGGGGATCTGTTTTTCATTTTCAAGTATCTTTTAGTCTTGTTCCTTTCTTGAGGACTGTGAATGTACTTTTAAGGGAAGAAAAACGTACTCAAACATACCTTGTAAATATTCATTTGATATGTTTTTATTTCATTATTTGTATATGGAATGAATAAACAATAGTGATTGTGAAAGTTGCTCAGTCATGTCTGACTCTTTGTGACCCCATGGACTATACAGGCCATGGAATTCTCCAGGCCAGAATACTGGAAGGGGTAGCCTTTCCCTAGGAGAAGGCAATGGCACCCCACTCCAGTACTCTTGCCTGGAGAATCCCAGGGACAGAGGAGCCTAGTGGGCTGCCGTCTGTGGGGTCGCACAGAGTCGGACACGACTGAAGCGATTTAGCAGCAGCAGCCTTTCCCTTCTCCAAGGGATCTTCCCAATCCAGGGATCAAACCCAGGTCTCCCACATTGCAGGTGGGTTCTTTACCAGCTGAGACACAAGGGAAGTCCAAGAAGAGTGGAGTGGGTAGCCTATTCCTTCTCCAGCGGATCTTCCTGACCCAGGAATCAAACCAGGGTCTCTTGCATCGCAGGCAGATGCTTTACCAACTGAGCGATGAGAGAATAAACAATAATATTTCCTTAATACCATTTAAGAAAGATCTCCCTTTTCTGAACAGTTTTATTTAGTTAGTTAAAAAAGTCATGTTAGTGTCTTTAAAAGTCCTTATTGAGAGATTTTCAGAACTAATTTGATAAGGTATTTTGAAAACTAGAATCTTCTTTATCTGAGTTGCAGTTTTATTATCCTCAAAAGGCAAATAATACCTTCCTCACAAGATTACTATACGTAAACTTTGTGACAGTACCTATTAACAGTGCCTGATTCAAACCATTAACATGTTATATCTCCCTTTTCTGTCTGTTCTATATTCACAGTTAAAGGTATTCCAATTGAGACAGGGAAACCAAAATATTTTGGCAGCCAAAATATGGTTTAGAGTGAAGGCATGTCTGGAAAGAAGGCTAGACTCTTAGAGTCTCTGATTTCCCTTTCAATTTTAATTGCTGTACACAGTACTGTTGAAAGCGAAAGTCAGTCAGTCATGTCCGACACTTTGCGACCCCATGAACTGTAGCCTGCCAGCCTCCTCTGTCCATGGAATTCTCCGGTCAAGAATACTGTGGTGGGTAGCAGTTCCCTACACAGTACTATTAGTGGGGATTAAATAAATACTAAACTACTATGTAATGTAAAAAACAATCATTCAGAAATTTGTTCTCTACCCCACCCCTTCCAACTATTTGTTTAGATATTATTCTTTGCAATAAAAATAATGGAAATATTTTATAGTTTTTTTATTTTGAATGTTTTTCCATAAAGAAGATTTTTCATTTTAGGTAGTGAATGCATACCATCTACGTGTAAGAAGAAGAAATCCAGTGACTGGCAATTATGTGAAAATGAGCTTACAGCTGTACCTGGTTGACAATAGAAGCTATCTTTTGGACTTTAAAAGCATTGATGGTAAGGAAGCCATGCAAGCATGAGCTCTGAGAAGATAAAACTTGGCACTAGTTGACAAGATGTTAAATCATCTCAAAGACATGGTGGGTAGTCTTCTATACTGGTTTTTAGTAATCTAGATTTAACTAAGAATGTAAGTGAAACAAAAAGGATTGAAGATGAGGAAAATCTCTCAAAGACTTTTTCTGGAGAAGTGCTTCCTCATTTAAAAAAAAAAAGAGTCATTTGAAGTGTTGACTGTGGAGGATAATAAGGAAGAATAGGGAAATAATTTTTACCTACAATTAGCTGAATTAGGTTCTTTGTCACACTCCTCCTTTCATATTTTATCAGTAAGCATTATAATATCTAAAATTCCCTGTTGATTAGCTTCTTTTATCTTGGGTGTCCATGGTGTCCAGATAGGCCTCTCCTGGGATTTGGGTTGGATTTTATGCCCATGGCCATCCAAGAGGCAAAGGAGTCAGGGGAGGTGGTCATGTCCAAGGATCTAGTATGAATCGAGAGTCATGCTTGGCTGAGCAAATGTGCTTATTCTGCTCAGAGGCCCCAGTGGGATGTGAGCAGAATAAACCAAGGGTCCACTGCTGGATGGAATCAGAGGAAAACCGAGTCCAGAGTTAAGGAAGCTGTTTTCAACAGTTTATTCTTAAACTGCCATCAACTATAGCTGTGTCTATATGGTCCCTAGAACACCTTTATCAAAATTACCCAGAGTTCTTATTAAAAGGCAGATTCTTGGGAACTCTCCCAAACCTAGCAAATCTGAATCTCTGGAGATGGGTCCTTGGGGAACTGGGAATCAGCATTTTTAACAAGATTTCCTTTGCCCCTTCCCCTAGGCAATTGCAGTGTTCTCTGAAGAATCAGTGCAATTGTAATTTCTGTTTTTAATTATTTTTTATTGTTGTTGATACACTGCAAGAAAATAATCTTCCAAAGGTGTGCTTTCTTCATATAAAAGGGTATCAGGAACCTTTGACTTCAAGGTTGCTGTCAAACAGTATGTTGAGAAGGATTTAGTCATCACATTTTGACTGTGTGGCAGTGTTACTGTTGGATAGTGATGTCTTTCACAGTTGTGGGAGGGAAAAGTTTTTGCCACCCCTACTCCTCAAACCCTGCAACATGACATTGGCTCCCAAGATGCCCTAGCTCAGATGTGTTCACTTAATATTCTGAATAAGATACCCTCATAGGAATGGCTGGGGCGAATACACTGTTCATGTAAATTGCTCTTCTTTGGTCCATTTCAGATGAGGTGGTGGAGCAGAGGTCTGGTTCCTCAACACCTCAGCGGTCCTGTTCTGCTGCTGGCTTACACAGACCACGGTCCAGTCTGGATTCTGTAACTACGGAGGGCCATTCACTCTCAGGCTCTCTCACGGGCTCCTTGACTGGAAGCATGTCATCCTCTGTCTCACCTCGCCTGGGCAGTCACACCATGGATTTTTTTGAAATGTGTGCCAGTCTGATCACTACTTTAGCACGCTGATGATCTTTCCCTAGTTTTTTTTTTTTTTCTGTTATTGCACTGTGAAAATCAGATATATTCTTTAAATTATTATTTTACTTATGGATATCACATACTCTGAACTACTGGTTGAGGGCCGTGACTGTCTTCAGGGGACACAGTACCACTGAAATTTACTGAAAAGAAAAGGTCTGACATTCTATTTACTGTAGACATCTGTAATTCTGTTCTGCCTATTATAAATTCACATAGGCAGTATCTTTAATATGTGAACACTGATGAAGATTATTGTTAACCTAAAATTGTGGATTCACTACAGATGATTAATATACCTTTACTGGTGAACCGTCTCAGTCAACAGGTAGGTTGGCAACATCTTGCTTTACTGTTTAGTGTAGGTAAATCCAGTTTGCTTCCTAAATTTCAGCAGGCTTTAAGCTGTGTTTATGCACAAGATTTAAAAATAACATAAATATTAGTAAGATAGTATTTAAATGTTGAAATCTTAAGAGCCAGCTCCCCCTCCCCCAAATTTCAGAACCAAATTCTACTAGCAGTTTCTACAGATATTGCCCAGTGTTCAACAGAAGGACTATGGTCCTGAAACAGGTAATGGTCATTTCCAGGTTCCTTCAAAACAGCTACAACCAACCAGAGGTTTTATCTTGAGATTTTCCTGAATAACATATATAAGACCCTTCAAGGTTCTACTCAGTACTGGAACATCTGGAATTACAGCTTTTGTCTTTTTCATAAACGTGTATCATTTTACAACATGCCCCCAAAATCTACCTTTCTCAAGTTCTTTTTCACTGTATTTATTTTTGTACTCCACCAAGCATGATGAAATAGCTAAATGAAACAAAGCAAAATGTCGACAGTCCCTTGGAGAGAACTCTTGTCTTTGGTCTGTTACTGCGTGTGCTGGTGAGGAGTGTGTGCCTGTCCTTTTGCATCCGTCATGCCAATTACTCATCAGAAGTTTGTTGCTGTAGTCACCTCACTCCCTCACCTTCCCTAATCACCTTTGTCTTTGTTTCTTGTTTGATCCTTAGTGGCTGATGGACTTAGTTTTGAAATCTTCTCTGGTTCTCTTTCTTTGTTCTACATCTTGGTTGCTAGCCATCCAATTTGAAACACTGTTCTGGCCCTAAGGGCTTCCGTGTACTTCCAAAGCTTGGTAGGCTTGTGACCTTCACTGTTGAACCTGTTAGGGCAGGGAAGCCTTAAACATTCAAAAAAATTCTCTCTTGAATAAATATATGTGTTGTTTACATATATACATATATGTATTTGTATACCAGTGCTTTTAAAGGAAAACCAAACTTTTTTTTTTTTTTTTTTGGCTTTGTGCAAGTTTTTTTAAGGCTTAAAAAAAAAAACCCTATATAAAAAGCAGGGTAGATAATAGGCCATTGATGATATCCTGTTTTAGTAAAAAATATTTAATTTTTAAATTATGTATAATTTATCTAATTGTATTTATTCATCTTGTTCAATATGTTGTAATTAACAGTCTCATTCACCTGACTTACCCTAGAAATGATTAAGTGATTAAGCTCTTGAAAACAAACAGTGAACACTTCCTTGACAGGTTTCTCTTTCTTTGCCAAAAATAATGTGTTTTCTACCAAGAAGCAAATGAGAACGTTAAACCAATTTTCTCTTGTGTTTGGGAAAGACAAGTATGTCTGTCTTTAAAGAGTTTTGAGTCAGGAGTCTGCAGTCTGTCACATAATATTGTTTAGCAGAACTTTAAAAAATGGTATTACATAACTTTTAAGTATGACTTAATATCAAAATACAAGGAATCCTTGTTTGGCAATTTGAGAAAGAGTGGGGTTGCAGTTAAGGTGTTTTAAAAATTTAAACCTTTGAAAGATTGCCATCTAGTGGCATCAAAATAAACTTTTTTGTGTATATTTTTATAGGGATGAGCAGTCGTGCTGCATTAATCTTGATGTGTATATACATCTGGCAAAATTTTGGCCCCAACAAATGTGTAAATACCTCTTTTGGGAAACACAGGGCCACCTCATAATATTTGCCTGTTAATGGGATGACCTTCAAAATAAATTAATCTGACTCCTTACTCCCAATGACAAAATCCCTAATAATTTTGAAGGCAGAGAAACAGTGGGAAGGAATCCAGTGGCATTTTAACTTCCTTAGTTTAATGAATCAGATGTTAGAAACATATTAAAATTGCTTTATATGGTTATGTTTTTTAAAATTAAAAAACTATTTACTATTTTTTCATTCTTGCCAGTATTTATGAATATTTACATTTCGATAGCTATGTGTTTTCAGAGAACCAAGGGTCACAGTTTGGGTTCTTGTGTGCTGAAGTTTTTAGAGACAGCTCTTCCGTGAATGTAGATGGTGTAATACATTGGTCTGCAGAGAGAAGATTACAGAAGGCTCAGTCCAGCATAATAGGTCTAGAACATTTTCATAGGAGTCTCTTTGCTGCTCATACAGGGTGAGGGAAAGAATCAGTTGCTAAACCCCAGTCTTGTAACCTGGATGAGTGTGGATATGGTATGTGGTAGACAGACCGTGGGTAGGAACACTTTCTTCATGTTATGATTTTGAGGGAGAACTCTATTATTAGGCTACAGATAGTCTTAGCTATATCATGAAAATGGAGTCCACAGTGGTTCTAGAACAGCATTTCTGAAACTGCATTCTGTGAGATGCTCTGCAAAAAGGGGGTTTCATTGAGCAAGTCTGATAAACATGTTACTCTCCTGCTTGAAGATGACAAAGGATGTGACCATTAAAGACTTTGACCAGTCCTTCTGTGGAAAAAGAAAATCATTTAAATTTGTTTAATCCTGCTTTGTCCAAATTAATTTAAACACTGTTTTAAACTTACTATTCCCTGGGGGGAAAAGCATATTCAGAAAATATGATTTTAAGAAAATTATTTACCAGGTTGCCATAATTAGGTAGATAAAAATTAAGATTTCATTTGCCCTTATCAGTTGTTGGAGAGAATCTGATTCAAAATCAGAATTATTTTAACCTGTATACATATTCATCTTGAGCGAACCCTGGGTTAGTGGAATTTTGCATGCCTACAACTTATTTCATAGCACTTTGATTGTCTTAATCAGGTTTGGTATTTTGTGGAGAGCAAAATTTATTCTTTTTTGTGTTGAATGGATAACTGAAAAACCTTAAATAAGATTACTTCTAAAAATGGTGTAAGAGACTAGTGACTAATGCTTTGGCTCAATGGGTAACGAGTCAATAGCTTTGATTCCTTCTTTCAGAAAGTGTAATCAGTGAACATTTTCTGAACACTTTTATATAAGACGACACCAAATTTAGATCTAATTCCGGTTATTCTTCAATGAAGGAAAAAACAACATCTCAAAATACATATGTAGGGTGGGAGGCAAGACTATTACAAGTTGGGCTTTTGTCTTGATCAACAGACTTTTGAGACACTTTTGTAACCTCTGGTGTTTGCATTCCTTGATACTTGCTAGCCGTAAAGAGAATCCAGGAGCCTAAATTATTCGGAAGTAACAGTATTCCATGTCAGGCAGTTGGCTATGGGTAGTACAGACAGTTCTCCCCTTTCCTTTCTGCAGATAGGTTTCCTGTGACAGTTACATAATCCTGGGCTTGCTTTCTCTTATTCCCTAGCCAGTTTGTACTCAGAATACAAATTGTATTCTGTACATTGTACAATACAAATATATTCTGTACAATACAAAATTGTATTTTGTATTCTCAAGGAATACAAATTTATTTTTATATTAGATGAGACATAATTGAGAAAATAATCATAGACAACTGTTACAGATTCTTTGACTATTTGGATTTATCTGAAAATATACATTTTATTGAATTAATCTAAGCAATGTACCTTCGATTTTATAAACTAAATGATCTTGAAATCTGCCTGCCATAGGCACTGCATCTTTGTCTCTTCACTGATTAATAATTTAAAATCTTGTTAATGACTGTGAAATCTTAAATATCTAAATGCTAGACATATTCACAGTTTTGTCTGTTTTTATTTCTTTTTAAAATACCTGCACGTTTTCAGTTTGGCATTTCTTTACCTGATACTTTTGTCACTCTGTGACTTTTTAAATAGAGAATGTACTTTTTAAAAGTAATAGATCTCAGAGACTCTAAAATTCTGGATGAGGGATCTGTGCAATTTGTTTGTAAGTCACATCCCGTGTTGGGCCTCATTTTTATAACCTCTGAAGTGGAAGGGATAGACTAAAAGACCTCTGGGTTACCTTTGAGCTTTAAAATTGTCTCTTCTCTGCCTTTTCATATGATCTGTATTAGCATTCACTTTTTACATGCTGAGAGATTGTATACTAATGTGAATGATCTATATTTACTTGGTGAGGTATTTTGAAGATACATACTTGAATGTTTTTCTAAACACAGCTGCCCCACTGGAATACAAATGACAAAATCATCCAGAAAACCCAATATGTTAAAATATTAATACCATGTATGTGTACTTGCCATTAAAGCAAAAGATGACAAATTTGGAGCAATGGAAGTGTTCCATACATTTTAATGGTGATTGTGGCTCAGCTGATAAAGAATCTGCCTGCAATGCAGGAGACCTGGGTTCGATCCCTGGATTGGGAAGATCCCCTAGAGAAGGAAAAGGCTACCCACTCTAGTATTCTGGCCTGGAGAATTTCATGGACAGTATAGTCCATGGGGTCGCAAAGAGTCGGACACAACTGAGCGACTTTCATGTCACTTTAGATCCAGAGACCCTCCATATCTATAAACTTATTTAAAACATTACAATCACCTTGTGTGTTAATGATCTTCCAAATGAGAAAGCAGGACCAGAAAGCTTTTCACAAGCTTTAATGCCATATAATGTTCAATGATGATCACTTTATGTGCCCCCTTCCCTTGGGGGAAACAGTCTGAATCACTGAAACATCTTAGTAGCTAAGTAATAAAAATAAACACAGATGCATTGCTTTCAAGTCTTAGAGTGACATGAAGTAGTCTTAATATTTCTTAGTTTATTAGAATGAGTTGATTGTACTAACTAGATGTATTTATGATTATATATTGATTTTTGTTAGGTACTTTTAAGTTATTGAGGGTGCTTAAAACTACTGAAGAAACTTTTTAGGCCATAATTCTTCCTTTATTTATGTGATTCTTACAGCACAGTGCTTTTTTAAAAAGTAAAGCCAGCCCTAACTCCTATCTTAGATTATCATAATTTTTTACTATTAATCTAAATTAGGCTTATCTAAATTTCATATACAAATTGGTAATTTTTCATTTCATATGCATATTAGATGATAAGATACTATTCTCATAGAGTATATTTCTATTCACAAACTACCAAGTATTATCAGCTTGATGCAGATTCTTCCAGACCTTATAGAAATTTGAAATGTAATTTATGTTTGAGCTTTTAAGAGTATATCTTATTTACACAAGTTGCTGGCATCCTTACCAGCCTTATCCATATACAATTATAATGCATTTGATGCC
Source organism: Cephalophus harveyi (assembly GCA_006410635.1). Taxonomy (NCBI): domain Eukaryota; kingdom Metazoa; phylum Chordata; class Mammalia; order Artiodactyla; family Bovidae; genus Cephalophus; species Cephalophus harveyi. The sequence goes on along the minus strand of SJYT01002522.1, from coordinate 374,867 downwards.
ACTGAACAGTAATAACATGAAGAACAGGACCCACAGTGTAGACTAGATTAAGTTTTAACTCAGCTTTTTCAGCCATAACCTGATAAGAATCAGGCTGGGTCTAGAAGTGATCAGATTGTGGGACTATTAATTTTGTGAGTCAGTGTTTACTGCCAGCCTTGCACAGCAATGCCAGTTTGCAGCCATGGTTGTGTATGTGACTTTCTGTGACTACTGTTTATATATAAAGCAGTTCGGATGTTATGGAAGTAGCTCATGATTTTATCTGGACAAACAGGGTATGTAAATTTGTTACATTTTAAAAAGTGCAATTAAGGAAATCCTAGCGTAGAAAGCTCTTTTGAGGAAAAAGTGAAGTGTTTATAGGACATTCTAGCATGACAACACTTTTAAACATATATAGAATTTTGACAAGATTCATACAGTGTGAATTTTTTAATTCAAGGTTTGCTACTTTGTGTTGATTTATAATTTCAAGGAAGGAATAGAAACATTCTACCCAAGGAGAACTGCACAGTTAATTTTTTGCTGTTAATTTAAGCTTGCATTTTTCACAAGTAAAAGTCCTTTTTAAATTTTGTTACAAAGAAAAACCATTTTTCTAGACAGGTAATGGTTTCCTAAGGTGGAAAAGAGAAATAGATCCCACTAAAAAAGCAAAACACCTTAATTAATTGTGCCTTCTCTCTTAAATTGTAGGAATAATAATTAGTTAACAACGTATTTAAACTGTGTTTTTTCCCTAATTCCCCTCATTGTTACTAGTCTGTCCCCAGTCACATGGTTTGTCTTTGCCTGTTTGAGTTTGGGTTCCTTTGGCCAGGCCTCACTGTCATTGTCAGAAATTGTCCACTAGCTGTGTCTGTCTATGTCGCTTCCCTTTTTAAGTCACCTTGGTAAAAGTTTGGCTGCCTTCTCATGGTTTTAAAATGAAAGCAATGAATAGCAATCTTTATATTTCAACCCTTTAAAAAGTTTGTAAAGGAAAGAAATAATGCAGAGCAAAGAACAAAATCTAATTTGGAATCTGATTCTCAGTTTGGTTGCTGTGGCAGCAGCAAGTCATTTAACCTCATTTAATGTTTTCATCTATAAAATATGGGTATAACCTACCTCACAGATATGTGTGAGAAACTGTTTGGAGGCCCTTGTTTAAATACAGGGTTTATCATCATATTTAATGTAAATCCCTTTTTTTTTAATATCTTTGATACTGATAGGAAGAGTATCTTGATTTTAGGTAAGTTATGTGGTAAGAATGTAGAAGAATATTTAGGAACACAATGTCACAAATTATGGTGTTCTTAAGTGACTTTTGAAATTTCTTGAAAATATCAAATATTCAAATTTGTCTTTTGTTGCAAGAGATATTCAGAACTTAATATGTTGGCTGAAGATGCCTTAACATACCAAATTACAGCGTTTTCTTGAGACTACTCACAAATATCTATGGTTGTACAATGTTTTGAGTGTTTAATGTAAAACTGTTATAGAACTGTGAACTCTGAGCATAGTAATCTTAATATTGTTTTAGGAAGAATGCTTGTGTTCAATATCATATATGCTTAAATATCATACAGTGACTTTGGAATGCAACAAACAAAACTGAAAGTTGACAGCCATTAGGTTGTATCCATGACAATCATAAGAAAATATAAGATTGGATATTGTTCCAAAGAATTTCAAGAACATCTTGGGGAAAAAAATTCCATAGGCTGATATATTTACCCATCAAAGCACTTGATTACATATCTAGTAAGATAATCTTTTTAACTGTTAAAATTGGGATCATGTTTTATAATTCATTTAAGAAATGTAAACAAAAAAAAGACCAGACTTTTAGTGCTTTTGTGTTTTAATAACCATAGATGCAAATTTCAGTTTTGTGTTTTATATATATATATATATATTTTTTGTGAGTGTTAAATGATTGGTGGAAGGATCTGTCTTCCAGCAACTGTGTGCTATGGGTGTCCTCTTGAATTACACAGCATTTCATAGTTACAGGTTCTCCCTAGTTAATATTTGCACTGTATAAGCTCACAGGTAACAAACACAAGAGAGAAATGATTGCTTCCAAGCTTTTTTCACAAAATCAAATTAAAGTCCCTGGTTAATTTGAAAGCTCTTTCGTTTGTATTCAGTCATTGATACTCTGCATGTCAGTTAATAGTTGCAGACAAAGCTGTTGTAGAGCTTGGCTGCCTCTGACCCCTCGGCGACTCCACACCATCTTCGTCCACTCTTGTCTTCCCTGTTGTGCACTGTAGTTTCTAACTTTAGCCACTGTATTAGTTTCCTGTTGCTGCCATAAGAAGTTACTATAAACATGGTGACTTAACACAAATTTATCTTACAGTTCTGTAAGTCAGAAGTCCGGTGGGCTTAGCTGGTGTTTCTGTATCAAGTCAACACAGGCTGACAACCACAGCAGCAGTAGGGAAAAGCTCTGGGCAGAATCTGTTTCAAGGCTTCTTCAAGTTGGTGGTGAATTCAGTTCCATGCTGCTATGGGCCTGCAGGCCCCTTTTCCCTTCTGGCTCTTCGCTGGGAATCACTTGCAGTTTCTAGAGACCAGCATCATTGCCGGGTCCATGGCTCCTTTCATCCTCAAAGCTGGTGACAGAGGGCTCATGTTTCAGATATTTCCTGCCTCTTCTTCACTACATCTCTGACTGGCTGACTGTCTGGTTGTCAGGGTCCATGCTATTAAATAGGGCTCACTTGAATAATCTCCCTATTTTAAGGTCAACTGGTGAGCAAACTTAATTTCATGTAAAAAGTTCCTTTCTCCCAAGTCACATAACATATTTATAGGTATTAAAGCCAGGATAAGATCACTGAAGCCAAAATTCTGCTTATCACAGGAGAGGAAGGGAAAGGCCTAGATGACTTCAGGCTTACAACAGAGCTTTACACGGAAGGCTTCTGAGAATAGAGAACAATGTAGAGGTGGTCCTATGTGCTTATGATGGTCACCTCCCATATACTTTCTGAAAAACATCCAAGCTGAGATTTATAAGATTTCTGTTTGCTTCTTCAAACTTCTATACTTTTCTGATTTCCTACAATAAGCATCTATTACCTATACAGTTTAGGAAATAAAGGGAAAAGGTATTCACAGTAACAAAAACAAACATGTTCTCTCCAAATTTTGGAGAAAGAAAATAATAGACCTCTTATAAATCTCAATTTGGATGTTTTTCAGAAAGTATACGGGAGGTGACCATCATAAGCACATAGGACCACCTCTACATTGCTTGTTCTCTATTCCCAGCAGCCATCAGTGTAAAAACGGTTGAAAGCCTGAAGTCTTACCCCTGTTACCCAAAAAACAACCACTTCTTAGCAATTTGTCTTTATGTATTGACGTTTTTCTCGTCCTCTTCTTCCCTCTAGAATCCTATGTTTTAAAAGTTCTGAACATATGTGGGAGAGGCCCTGCTGTAGAGAATGCTATGGCAGCTTGGAAGACCAGGTGTGTCAGAGGTGCTAAAAAGGATGAAGGGACGGCTCTGTCGGTGCATGTTAGCAGGTTGCTGGTGGCCTGGCCTATACATGGATGAGGGTATCATTAACCTCTCTTAGGTCCAGGTCCCTTTGCAAGCTGTCTTTTTCTCTGACAGAGTGTTATCATCTCTAATGATATCTTTTGATACAAAATTAAAAAGTTAAATAGAAACTCAGTCTTTCCATTGAAATGTTTTGCTAGATTAGGGTTTCTAGGAGACAGATGACATCTGCTTGAGACATCACTGAAATTATAGTTATAATGTTTATATTAAGGGACTTTGTAGATTAATAGCATTGAAACTGAACTTCACACACTGTGATTTAAAGAATGGAAGGAATGTGGCTGATCATGAAATAGAAATAACTACTTTGATGTAGATGGAACGTTTTTCCTAAACATGTATTCCATATCAGTAGTTATTAGGTATGTTTATATTAGACCAAATGGTTTATACTTTAAAAACATAGAAAAGTGTTGTTTCAAAAACCTGTTAAGTATATCTATGTAAAATTTTTATATCTTAGTCATTTTTTTAAAAAGATTGGATTATTTTATTAACATCTTCAGTTCAGTCGCTCAGTCGTGTCCAGCTCTTTGCAACTCCATGAATCGCAGCACACCAGGCCTCCCTGTCCATCACCAACTCCCGGAGTTCACCCAAACTCATGTTCATCGAGTTGGTGATGCCATCCAACCATCTCATCCTCTGTCGTCCCCTTCTCCACCTGCCCCCAATCCCTCCCAGCATCAGAGTCTTTTCCAATGAGTCAACTCTTCTCATGAGGTGGCCAAAGTATTGGAGTTTCAGCTTCAGCATCAGTCCTTCCAAAGAACACCCAGGACTGATCTCCTGTAGAATGGACTGGTTGGATCTCCTTGCAGTCCAAGGGACTCTCAAGAGTCTTCTCCAGCACCACAGTTGAAAAGCATCAATTCTTTGGCACTCAGCTTTCTTCACAGTCCAACTTTCACGTCCATACATGACCACTGGAAAAACCATAGCCTTGACTAGATGGACCTTTGTTGGCAAAGTAATGTCTCTGCTTTTGAATATGCTATCTAGGTTGGTCATAACTTTCCTTCCAAGGAGTGTCTTTGAATTTCATGGCTGCAGTCACCATCTGCAGTGATTTTGGAGCCCCAAAAAGCAAAATCTGACACTGTTTCCACTGTTTCCCCATCTATTTCCCATGAAGTGATGGGACCAGATGCCATGATCTTCATTTTCTGAATGCTGAGCTTTAAGCCAACTTTTTCACTCTCCTCTTTCACTTTCATCAAGAGGCTTTTTAGTTTCTCTTCACTTTCTGCCATAAGGGTGGTGTCATCTGCATATCTGAGGTTATTGATATTTCTCCTGGCCATCTTGATTCCAGCTTGTGCTTCTCCAGCCCAGCATTTCTCATGATGTACTCTGCATCTTAGTATCATCCAGTTTTAACAGAATTCACTGAAACCAACATGCTTCTTTTTCATTGTATGATTTTTTATCCTCTTTTCTTGGCTAGTAGATTTACTAGCATAAAAGATTTCTTATTAAATTATAGTGACTCTTTTGCTATCCCATGGACTGCAGCTCCTCTCTGTACATGGAATTTCCCAGGCAGGAATACTGAAGTGGGTTGTCATTTCCTTCTCTGGGGAGTAACGATGACAGTTTTTCCCTAACAATGTTTCTGGTAGCCCTGGGGTCCATCAGAAGTGGCTGCACTCCTTAGGAAATAGAGCAGATGGCCTGATGCACCTAAGGTCACCTTGGCTTAATTATGAGACCATATCACACTCACAGGGTTTATGCAGTGATGTACACATCAGCCTTTTTGCCTTGATCTCCCTTACAGATGATTTTCTGAATTTAAGAGGTCGAGATATCCTAGCCATTCTTTCAAGTCTTAATTGCAAAAACCTGTTTTTGTGTTCAACATCTTCCAACTTCACAAAAGGCCAGGTACTAAAATAACCACACTTATACAGTATTCTGTATTAAGGGTTTTAGGACACTTATTTATTTATATTATTACATTACAGCCTGACAACAATCCTGAGAAGCAGACAAGGTGAGTGCTATTAGCGCTGCCTTACTGATGAGGAAATGAGAGACTCAGAGCTAAGTCATAGACTCAGAATACAAGGCCATGCCGTGAGACAGAACGTGAATGGGACAGAGCTGTGTCAGGTAAAGCTGAGTCCCACTGTCACCTCCGGATCTAAGGTCATGTTTTGGTGAGGTGGCAAGAGTGATACGTAGGTTTTGGTCCTCTTTTGTATAGGGTTATTGCATGAATGGTCTCTGCTCAACACAGCCTTGCACTCCCTCTCACTCAGCTTGGGCCACACCTGTCCTTGTCTCCTACAGTGCCCACAGGGTGGGAGAGGGCTGCAGGTGCCTGGCTGCCCTGCCTCTCAGAGTAGGAAATTTAATTTGGGGGCTTAGGCAGGTGCAGCAGAAATATATTCCCAGTCTTTGGTGTCAGCCTTAATCTCATCTCCCAAAAAAGAAATCTCATCATCACGTCTCAACTGTTTCTCTCTTACCTCTCCCTCTCATGGGGCTCCTGTACTATATATACTTCCATTGTGGCTGTCTTAAGGTCTAGGGCTCTTTCGCCTTGAATATTGCAAAGATGACTAGTCCTCCTCGTTCTTATCTGTCATCCATAATCAGTCAACCATATTGCTGTGATTTTTTTTCCTTTTCTCTCTAGACATCTGGTGTTGTCTTCCTGCCTAAGACCTCTGGATGGTTCCTTCTCTCTAGAGGAAAAAGTCCAAGTGACCTCTGTTACATTCTAGCCCTGGCTTACCCCATTTCAGCTCTTGCTACTTCCTACCAGATAGACTAGACTCCTTCTATTTTGAATTGCTTCCTGGTCACCAGGGAGAGCATCGACTTCTCTGTGTCTTGTCCAGCAAATATATTATGTTTAAAGACCAAGTTTCGGTGTCACCTATATGTTGTTATAACTGTTATTTGTAATAATCTCTCCACCTATTTTCCTCTCTAAGCCCTGTGAACACTTTTGATACTTTTCATCTGGAATAAGCTTGGCCTTTCTTGGCACATGCCATTTGGAACAAGAAAAAGATAAAAGAACCTAGAAGCTTAAAAAATAGTGTCACAGTATAGAGGATGAGGCCATGGATCATGCCCTTGAAGGTTGGAGTCACCCTGCCTAACATGCCATGTACCTCATTTGAAAAATAGAATGTTATTTACAGCTCAGCTTATTTTTACTCTCTGTAAGTAAAAATACTTATAAATTATTTTAATACATATTAAGGCATAAACAAAATAATATCCTGTTGTCTAAAGTAAAAAATGGTTATTTTTAAACTGATACAGTATATAATTTAAATGTTTAAACATATCTAGGCAATTCTCAAAATGTTGGGTGAATTGAGGAAAAAACTACTTTTCAGCATCCTATTCCCAAAGAAACCAATTTTGGGCAACATTTGTTAGATTTTTAGTTTTATGATAAAAATCAATGTAGAAATGTCCTCCTGCTTTAGGATTATACTTGAAATTGGAGTATTTGAAAGATGTTGGTTACGTTATTTACTTTTCAGAATTAAATTACACCCAATTTAAATGCACAACATCTTCTTGAAATTATAAACACTTGTGTACTAATATTAGAAGCATTAGAAGCAAACTAACCATCTGCACAACTGACTAGGTGCCATAAGGCGTGATTTCTAACTTTGGACATGGCTCATTAAACAAGTGCTCAAATGCCAACACACAGTTTCACATTTTGAGCCAGCAGTGAAATATGTACTGAAATAGACATTGAAAGATAACTGTTTAGTAGTAAAACCAACATCTAAATGTGGAGGATTTTTCTTTTTAAGTTGTTAACGAAAACTTCCACAGATTCCACTATCTCATGCTGGCAACATAAACTGATGTAAAGCAGGGCTGAGACCTTAGAACTAGTTCACACTTGAGCAGGCCATACCGCTTGATCTTGATCTCTCTAAGGTGACCAAACTTGTTGCCTGAGGGAAAAAAGGAGAAATAAACAAACACTTTGAAATACAGGCCCATGGAAGAGTAAGAGATTTGGGAGGAATTTCTTATTTAGTTTAATATTCTTATACGCCTTTAGGGGCTTCCCTGGTGGCTCAGAGGTTAAAGCATCTGCCTGAAATGCTGGAGACCCGGGTTCGATCCCTGGGTCGGGAAGATCCCCTGGAGAAGGAAGTGGCAACCCACTCCAGTACTCGTGCCTGGAGAATCCCATGGAGGGTGGAGCCTGATAGGCTACAGTCCATGGGGTCGCAAAGAGTCGGACACGACTGAGCGACTTTCACTTCACTTCACTTCATACGCCTTTAAGATGTTTACAAATATGCTCTTTAGAGAAGTCTGATAACATACTCAGGAGTGGCAGACAAAAAAAAATTACTCTTCCAAGTAATTTTTATAGGAGAAAGAATTAGTTGCTCAGTTGTGTCCAACTCTTTGTGACCCCACGGACTGTTGTAGCCTGCCAGGCTCCTCTGTCCATGGGATTCTCTAGGTGAGAATACTGGAGTGGGTTGCCATTTCCTTCTGCAGGGGATCTTCCTGACACAGGGATTGAACCTTGGTCTCCCACATTGCAGGCAGATTCTTTACCATCCAAGCCACCAGGGAAGTCCTCCTTATAGAATAGAGCATTGCATATTTACAGACTTTTCCTGAAGTATATATATGCAATAGTCTTTCCTTGAGACTCAGGTGAGGTGAGGTGAAGTCGCTCAGTCGTGTCCGACTCTTTGCGACCCCGTGGACTGTAACCTACTAGGCTTCTCCGTCCGTGGGATTCTCCAGGCAAGAATACTGGAGTGGATTGCCATTTCCTTCTCCAGGGGATCTTCCCGACCCAGGGATTGAACCCGGGTCTCCCGCATTGGAGGCAGACGCTTTAACCTATGTACACAGTAATGTATTAAGTATTCAGAATTTGATTTAAAGTATAAAGTCAAACCACTTACTTGAAATCTAGATGTTCAATTAACACATATCCATCTATAGAAATAAAAATCATTATTACTAATCTGAAAGTTATAATGCTTTGAGTTTTTTTCAAAAGCAGTGATTGAAATCTTATGGGCAATAACCTAGTAACTTACATTTGCCTTCAGAATTGCGGCATATCACTAGATTTTCTTCAGTGATATCAATGACTTCCAGTTCTTCTCCAGGGGTTATTGGCAAGTCAGATATTCCATTTCTTGAATTATTGGAACACACCACTGCTGTGTTGATGACAGTAATCTCTTTGTCATACTGAAAGAAAAAATTACTAATCAGAATATGCTTGCATAGATTTATTCTTTTTCATTATAACAACATTAATGGAGGACATATTATGGTAACCTCAAAATAAACTCAAGAGGTCAGATATTTGTTAACTAATGTCTAAGGAAAAAGAAAATAGCAAGATATTTGGGGAAAGAAAGGTTAAAGAAATAATAGTACGTTTATTTGTTATCACAACCTTTACATTTGTTAGGTAAGATCATATTTTCAAAATGTTTTCATACCCATTCTCTAATTGTAGTAGAAGGAATTCTGGGAGGTGAGAAGGTGGTAACATTGGTGTAAATTAAGCATTGTGAATGGTATATTAATTGTTCCAGTAATGAAGTCAATCAGTAAACCCAGGAAAGGACAAGTTATAAAAAGAGGGAAACAGAAAGCCTTTTTGTGTAGTAGTGCTTTAGAGTTTATAATGTTCTTATATATACAGCATTCCTAGATGGCACTCTTTCCACCCTTCCTCTCTAGTGGGCTCATATATTCTTGCATACATGTATTAATAGCTGCAATACATGTATAAATAGCTACACATATTTTTTTTTCCTGATTTATTTAATTTTACTTTACAATACTGTATTGGTTTTGCCATACATCAACATGAATCCGCACGGGTGTACACGTGTTCCCAATCCTGAATCCCCCTCCCACCTCCCTCCCCATACCATCTCTCTGGGTCATCCCAGTGCACCAGCCCCAAGCATCCTGAATCCTGCATCAAACCTAGACTGGCGATTCGTTTCTTATATTATACATGTTTCAATGCCCTCTCCCAAATCATCCCACCCTCAAGAGAGGTAGGAATGGTGTGTGCTACCCTGATAGCTCACTTGGTAAAGAATCCGCCTGCAATGCAGGAGACCCCGGTTTGATTCCTGGGTCTGGAAGATCCGCTGGAGAAGGGATAGGCTACCCACTGCAGTGGGCTTCCCTTGTGGCTCAGCTGGTAAAGAATCAGCCTCCAACGTGGGAGACCTGGGTTCAATCCCTGAGTTGGGAAGATCCCCTGGAGAAGGGAAAGGCTACCCAATCCAGTATTCTGGCCTGAAGAATTCCATGGACTAAGTCCATGGGGTTGCAAAGAGTCAGACACGACTGAGCGACTTTCACTTTAGGAATGGTGTGTGGGAGCAGGTCCCACTATCCTTTTGTGGTTAAAGACAAACACTTGTGGAACAACTGAGGGATTCGATTTCTGGTCTTAAGAGAGTTTTTTTGTTTTTGTTTTTTTGTCTGTGTTATTAACTAGCCAACCTATCCATGTACAGGTATACCACCTTTTAATGTATTGAAATCCACTTATTGAAAAAAGTTCTGGAATATGTAGCTTATGCTTGCAGATGTCTACTTCAATAAATTAGGGTAGCCACACATCTTCCTTTGCTCAGGATAGTCTCTGTTTATATTTAATGTCTCTAGTTATAAATACTTACTATGATTAAGTATGCCTCCTTCCCCTCAGAAGTGTCCTGGATTTGGATGATGAATTATGATGGGTACCAAATGCGATCTCATCCACAAGACAGGTTTTTCTTTTGCCTAACAGAGTAATAGCTTCCTAACTGATCTTACCGTTTCCAGACCACTGTTCACAATGATTGCTTGAAATGCAAATCTGATTTCTTAAAACAAAATTCTAAAAACTCTTCATTCAAACCCAGATTTCTTAATTTGACATTTAGGGTCCTTTGCACAACATCATTCCCCATTCCCCTCTCTTTCTTTTCCCTTCATTGAAGCCTCATCAAGCTATATGATAATCCTGAATGCACTGTGTACCTTCCATATTTCCAATGCATTGCACTTGCTTTTTTCTCTGCCTGAAATACTTTTTTCTCTTAAGCACTATTCATGAAGGTTTTCATGACTGCCATGTATAATTTACTGTTTTAACTGCACTTTGTATGTACCCCATGATGACATTTAATCAACATATTGTCTCATAAAATAAAAATGGGAAGCAGTTTTATCCATCCTTGCACCCTCAATGCCTGACACAGATAAAGCACCCAATATTTTGGCTGGGTGTGATTTGAGATGAGTAAAAATTATTGAAACTGTGTAGTTTTTTTAATGATACATCAAGGAGACTCACCACAGGTGATTGGAAAGAACAGACTCAAGAGAATGGGAATTTCTGCTGCCTATGAGAGCGTCAGAAATACAGTGGTGAATAAAAGCACTAGATGGAACATAGGGCCCTTTCAACAAGTAGTTGTTACATACTCGTTTTTCAGCTAATCAAATAACAGCATGGTTTACAGTAAGTAATTTCATCTTACAATTTATAGATCTAGTAACCTGAATTAGCTTGGTTCAAGCAGAACTTATTAATGATTAAGAAGTATTTATGTTTATCCCTGAGTCCAAAAACATTTTTATACAGTGTTAGGTATTACTATTACGCTTGCCGCATGGACATGATACATAATACAATCCCTGTCCTCCAGGAATTCAAAGTTTAACTGATGAACATGTATTGCAATAATGCTGATGTTTTGTGATAAGCTACAGGTTTGCTCAGGTATAAAGTATTGTAGAGGAAGAGCAATTTCTTTAATCAGCAAGTGTGAGTTCCTAGAGGAGATGCCTGGACTAGGTCATCACAGATGAACAGGTGCTAGTCAGATGGAGAAGCAGCAAGGGTACACCGGACAGTGGAATGGATCAGGTCAACGTCTAGAGGAAGGAAATAGCGGGACAAGGATGTAGGTGGATGTTCACTCGAGAAACAGAATGAGGCGCAAAGTGCGAGCTGGAAGAATGGCATGAAATAAAACCAGAAAGACGAAGGTCATGACATGAAGAGCTTTGTATAACTCTCTCAATCCAATGTCTGGTACATGGGAGGTGTTCAATATATGTTTCTTAATAATTCTCACTGTGACATACATGAAATCAAAAGGGAGGAGTGTCTGAACCTTGAAATTACAGAAAAATGCTCCATGGACTCAATGACAGAGTTGTTTAATCATTCAGTGTATCCATTTTTATGTTGGGAGCTAAGGGGGAACTTGAACAAGACAAAAATCTGTCCTTTAAAAGGGACTCAAGACTTTAGTTCAGACTACACACACACACACATACACACACACACTTTGGCTCAAGGAGTTAGGGAGGAGTAGATGACATTTGAATAGAGTCTTAAAGAACAACTTAGCAGTTTTTCCAGGCAGAGGAAATAGCATGTACAAAGGCATGATAATACAGAAAGGTATTGAGAAAAATTAACCTATCACATGTTTAATCAAAGATCATGACAGTCCCAGAGAGGCAGATGTGCACCACACTTAACAGAATTTTTTTAATTTTAATTCCTCTGCTAATGTTTACCTTCAGAGAAGAACATACCTTGAATCTCTCTCTAAAAAGTCTTTCTTCTCTTTTCATCCTGTCCTTCTCTAAATTTTGCTTCTTGGTTTTGAAGAAACTCCTAGAAGATGGCAAGAATTGTGCAGGTAGAGTTAAGTGTTACTATATATAAAAAACTCTTTAAGCTTCCAGAGCTATAAACTCATTCTACTCCAGGATAAATTCAGGTATAACTCTGTGTATAATTTTATACCATCTTATTGTTGCCTCTTCTTTCTCAAATCCATCTGCATACCTGCCTCCAGAGTCATCTTTCTAAAATTTAATTGATCATATCACTCTCTTGCTTAAAACCTTCTGGTCTGTCTCTGCTGCCTCTACTGTAAGATAAAGTCAGGTCCCATTGTGTTGCACACAGGGTATTTTATAATCTGGCCCAACCCCCCTTTCCAGCTATCCTTTTCCATATAACATTCGAAGTCTACATGGAACATCTTAGAAGGTGGGCTGTCATTTCCATGCCTTTATACCAGGAAACTGCCCTCAAACTTCTCTGAGAACTAGCCATCATCCTAATTAATAGAGGGATAAAAAAGGGTTGCACTGAAATTACACTAAAAACGTAATCCTTACTTATTGGTAGAGTAAATTATGGTAAAAAGTCATTTAAAAAGGAACAAAGAGTGCATAGAAATTGATACATCAATCTACAGGAATAATGTTAAACTCAGTATTGCATTTTCAAATTACTCAGTTGAAGAAAACAACTATAATATCAGTTTGTTGTAAGAAATAAAGCACTTGAAGATTATTTCCTAGAACGATTTATGTATAGTCATTAAAATAGTGGGTTTCCCCAATAGCTCAGAGGGTAAAGAATCCATCTGCAATGCAGGAGACACAGGGTATGTGGGTTCGGTCCCTCGGTCAGGAAGATCCCCTGGAGTAGGAAATGGCAACTCACTCTAGCATTCTTGCCTGGAGAATCCCATGGACTGAGGAAAGCTTTCTTTTTTGACAGGAGACGGGGAAAGTAAAAAATTTCACTGATATTTCATTTCTTGGAATTTTGTTTTGCTATGCTATGCAAAATTAAAAGATACTTGCTCCTTGGACGAAAACCTATGACAGACCTAGACAGCGTATTAAAAAGCAGAGACATCACTTTGCAACAAAAGTCCATATAGTCAAAGCTATGGTTTTTCCAGTAGTCGTGTACAGATATAAGAGTTGGGCCATAATGAAGGCTGAGTGCTGATGAATCAATGGTTTCAAAGTGTGGTGCTGGAGGTGATGATTAAGAGTCCCCTTGGACAGCAAGGAGATCAAACCAGTAAATCCTAAAGGAAATCAACCCTGAATATTCATTGGAAGGACTGATGCTGAAGCTCCAATACTTTGGCCACCTGATGTGAAGAGCAGACTTACTGGAAAAGACCCTGATGCTCGGAAGGACTGAGGGCAGGAGGAGAAGTGGGTGACAGAGGATGAGATGGTTGGATGACATCACTGACTCAATGGACATGAGTTTCAGCAAACTCTGGGGGACGGTGAAGGATGGAAAAGCCTGCAGTCCATGGTGTTGCAAAAAGTTGGACACAATTGAGTGACTGAACAACAAAATTCAAAAGTAGAAGTGTGATGTTTAAGGTAGAAAGATGCTTTTGTAGTCTTGAATACATCTTTCCAACTTGGGAAAAGTAAATTACATCAAGTCTAAACTTAAAAACTTAGAGAAGGACCATCCTCACCCTATGCCATCCTCTGAGTTTAAATTTGGTATAGATTGATGTCTGATTTCTTCTGGGGTGCCCCTCTAGGACTTTTCTAGACAGATTTCCCAGAGCAGACAGACCATGCAGTGTGTTCAGCCCAGTAACTGTTTAGACAAGGATTTCCCTAAGACATTAGTTAAAGTGTCTCAGCTCCTGCCCTAGATCCCAGCAACTGAGAAGACTGAAACACAGAGCACTAAGTCACCATCAGAGATAGTAAAAAAACATCACCTCCCCTCACAGCCACCTAGGAATTTGAATCACATGAATAAAGGATAGATCTTGAGTCAATAAAACACTGTTTTATTTCTAACACTAATGAAGTGATCACTAGAATTATATTGTATCAATATGTTAGGGAAATCAGCCTTGCTATATGATACCCAGTTTCTCTTCTCAAGGCATCATTCAAGTTCTAAATGGTATATTATTTAAGTTCGTTCTTACAGGGAAAAGGTTCCTATCGCCTAGAGGAAGACAGGAAATTTTTCATCCTTTGATAAAAAAAAATGATGGCTAGAATTCTTTTCTTGCTCCCTGTCTACCAAAAGCAGGAATGATAAATGTGTGTGACACTTCACATTTTCATATTCTCTTTCTCTTTTAATCCTCTCTGTTGTACTGTAATATAGATGTTAATATTCTCATTCAGTAGATGAGGAATCCAAATATCAAATTTAATAACCTGACAAGATCACACAGCTAGTAAGAGGTATAAACTGCAACAGAAAAGCTGTAGTGTGAGTGCACTTGTGTGCTTACCTTTCTGATTCTTTAGCACCTTTTTTCTTTTTTTCTTTCAATGTCAAAAACTTCGGCTTCCAAGATTTTCCTTTAAGTTCATCACTGAGAAGAAAAATATTTTGTGCAAGTAAATTAAGATTGAACTAAAGTATTCGTGGAACCATCAATAGTTTTTGGGCAATTGTGTTTTACCAAAAAATTAGAAAGTCATCTAGAAGTATGTTTTGATAATCTATGGCAAGGCTGGAGAGTAAATATTTTATGCTTTGCAAGGCATGCTATCTATCATAACAATTTGACATTGCTATTGTTACTATATTCACAAAAACAAGTGGCTGGCCATATCTAGCTTCCAGGCCATAGCTTGCTAATGTCTGATCTGTGGCAATCCAAATTTGAAACCAGAATCTGAAAAATAATAGATATACTATATTGCTTTGCTATACACCCAAAACTAACACATTGTGAATCAACTGTACTCCAATATAAAATAAAAATAAAAAAAACAAAAAGCAAATCTGAAGCCAGAGTAAGAGATCAACTTGTTTATAATCATACTTTCTCTCCTTTCTGAGTCTTAGTTTCTTCACCTATAG
Organism: Cephalophus harveyi; assembly: GCA_006410635.1. Taxonomy (NCBI): domain Eukaryota; kingdom Metazoa; phylum Chordata; class Mammalia; order Artiodactyla; family Bovidae; genus Cephalophus; species Cephalophus harveyi. The sequence continues at coordinate 359,619 of SJYT01002522.1, read as the reverse complement.
AACATGAATGATAAAATGGACCCTCACTATGAGACAGGACTATCCCAATTAGTGTTTAGCAGAAAAGGATGCAAAGGGTAGAGAGGGTATTACAGAAGAAACAATGTTTTTGAGCTTGGCATTTTACATATCTTAACTAATGTGTTTTTTACAGGAAGCATTACAGCAATCAGTGTTTCATAACGTTTTACAAAGTGGGAAATAGATGATCTTTGTAACTTATCATGGTGCTTTGAACCCAGTGGCTTTGTATCCAAGTGTGCTTGACAACAAAGTCTACAGTCTTTGATCATGCCTACTGCTCCAAAATGTTTCTTCACTTGTTCAGTTCAGTCACTCAGTCATGTCCAACTCTTTGGGAACCCATGGACTGTAGCACGCCAGGCCTCCCTGTCCATCACCAACTTCTAGAGTTTAACCAAACTCATGTCCATTGAGTCGGTGATGCCATCCAACCACCTTATCCTCTGTTGTCCCCTTCTCCTCCCACCTTCAATCTTTCCCAGCATCAGGGTTTTTTCCAATGAGTCAGCTCTTCGCATCAGGTGGCCAAAGTATTGGAGTTTCAGCTTCAACATCAGTCCTTCCAATGAATACTCAGGACTGATCTCCCTCAGGATGGACTGGTTGGATCTCCTTGCAGTCCAAGGGACTCTCAAGAGTCTTCTCCAACACCACAGTTCAAAAGCATCAATTCTTCGGTGCTCAGCTTTCTTTATAGTCCAACTCTCACATCCATACATGACTACTGGAAGAACCATAGCCTTGACTAGACAGACCTTTGTTGGAAAAGTACTATTTCTGCTTTTTAATATGCTTTCTAGGTTGGTCATAAATTTCCTGCCAAGGAGTAAGCATATTTTAATTTCATGGCTGTAATCACCATCTGCAGTGATTTTGGAGCCCAAAATAATAAAGTCTGCCACTGTTTCCCCATCTGTATGCCACGAAGTGATGGGACTGGATGCCATGATCTTCGTTTTCTGAATATTGAGCTTGAAGCCAACTTTATCCCTCTTCTCTTTCACCTTCATCAAGAGGTTCTTTAGTAGTTCTTCACTTTCTGCTATAAGGGTGGTGTCATCTGCATCTCTGAGGTTATTGATATTTTTCCCAGCAATCTTGATCCCAGCTTGTGTGTACTCTGCATATAAGTTAAGTAAGTAGGGTGACAATATACAGCCTTGACATACTCTTTTTCCTACTTGGAACCAGTCTGTTGTTCCATGTCCAGTTCTCACGTTGCTTCCTGACCTGCATACATTTTTCTCAAGAGGCAGGTCAGGGGGTCTGGTATTTCCATGTCTTTCAGAATTTTCCACAGTTTATTGTGATCAACACAGTCAAAATCTTTGGTGTAGTCAATAAAGCAGAAATAGATATTTTTCTGAAACTCATGCTTTTTTGATGATCCAGCGGATGTTAGCAATTTATATGTTCTTCATCGATGTGAGCAAAACTGACCATTCCTCTGTCGACCATTTGTATGTATGTGGTGTCTGCACATCAGAACACAGTAACTCTTCACTGGGTAAATTAGAGCCACAAGGATACTATGTCAGAGGAATTTTTAAAGCTCTTAGTGACACTGTGTCACCATTCCCTTCAGATTATGATCCAAGTGTCTAACAGAATATCAAGGATGCAGCATCTAACCAGTATTAAAGATGCAGCCTAGGAATATGAGATGAACAGATATAGACTACTATATGTAAAACAGATAAGCAACAAGGATATACTGTATAGCATAGGTATATATTATATTATATTCCATATAATACCCTGAAATGGGACATAATCAGAAAAAATTAAACTCGATCACTGTGCTGTACACTTGAAACTAGCACAATATTGTAAGTCAACTATAGTTCAATAAAATAGAAAGATGCAGCTTAGCCAAGGCTTTCAAGAACTTGCTTAGGGATCTTGTATAAAAGGCTCTCCAGGACTTGCCTAGGGATCTCCCATCACTCTTTGCTCAATGTCCATTGCCTTTGGAGTCTATAACAAGGAAGGAGCTCAGCAGTTACTTTTCTACCTGTCTGATGTTCACTCATTTATATCTCCATTTTAGGTTCACAAAAGATGGGATCCAGACAAGGATTCCAGATGTATCTACTACAAGCTTATCACAATGCTAGGCAAAGAGGAAGTGTTCAGTAAGAATTCATGCATGGACTTGTTAGGAAGGAGCTATAGCTACGTGGGAGAAGGCAATGGCAACCCACTCCAGTACTCTTGCCTGCAAGATCCCAGTGGATGGAGGAGCCTGTAGGCTGCAGTCCATGGGGTTGCTAAGAGTCAGACACGACTAGGCGACTTCACTTTCACTTTTCACTTTCATGCATTGGAGAAGAAAATGGCAACCCACTCCAGTGTTCTTGCCTGGAGAATCCCAGGGACAGTGGAGCCTGGTGGGCTGCCATCTATGGGATCGCACAGTCGGACATGACTGAAGCGACTTAGCAGCAGCATAGCTATGTGGGCAGGGAATAGGCAAAGCAAATGCCTACTGAACAGTTTATTTTCTTTACTGATTATAAAGCACTGTATCCTGAGTATTTAAAAAACTGGAAGCAGAACTATAAGAGAGACAAAAAAGCATAATCTGACCTCTCAAAGGTCCAAATTTCCTTCTAAACATTTTGTAAGCACTTTTAAAAACTGAATTGTGATCAAAACTGTATATATAATTTTGCATTCTGCTATTTTTCAATTATAGTGAAAGCATTTACCCATGTCACTGGAAACTATTTTACAAACACTTAAGTGGTCATGTTGACTAATATTCCTAGTGAATTTGGGTTGTATTAAACATTTCTTTTTATATACAGCCCTGAGATAGACATTTTATATATAATTTTAATGTTTCCTTTATTTTTTACTAGAGCTAATTGCTTGTAGCAGAATTGCAGAAAGGGTTTGGGCATTGTAGATACATAGTACCATATTGTTCTTTTGGAAAAGTCGTTAACACTTTTTACCCCTGCTAGCCATGTGTCCATTATGGTCAACTCTTTGCCTCTCTGCAACTTGTTTTAGCTTTTATAGGGATCTAGTTAGAGAGCTTAATGAATTTGACAGGACAAGGATTGTTTTTTTGTCATATCACAGGTTGAAACTAAGATTCAGAGAAGTAAGAAGACATGCCACAGGCCCCACTAGTACCAGCTTGTAGAAGGTGTTCCAGTGTCCTTTTCAAGATCCCCCTCTTATTCCTTTCCTTGGTGACTCTAGGAGAATTTCTAATGAACAAAAGGAGATGAAAAGCAGAGGTCTGGATTATCTAGCAACAATTTAATCCAGAGTTGTTTAGGCATCTCTTCAACCTAATACCTACCAGGACATGACATACAAACTATCCAAGCTTACAAGAACTCAGATATCATCTTCCATCTCCCTTCTCATCCCAATTTGTGCTGTTTTCCATCAGTGTTCCATCTGCTACAAATGTCTTTAATAATTGATTCATCTGAGGCCATACTACAGAAGATATACTCCATCACATGAAATAGAAATTGGTCAGATTTCGATAGGGCTTTAAGTGACTTGGTAAGTATCATTTAATCATAAAATATCTTCATTTTTATCACCATCTCAGAACACATTTTGATCACTTTTTCATCTGAGCAACTTTAATAATATTCCAACAACACAAGATAAGACTCTACACATGGACATCACCAGATGGTCAACACTGAAATCAGATTGATTATAGTCTTTGCAGCCAAAGATGGAGAAGCTCTATATAGTCAGCAAAAACAAGACCAGGAGCTGACTGTGGCTTAGATCATGAGCTCCTTATTGCCAAATTCAGACTTAAATTGAAGAAAGTAGGGGAAACCACTAGACCATTCAGGTATGACCTAAATCAAATTCCTTATGATTATACAGTGGAAGTGAGAAATAGATTTAAGAGCCTAGATCTGATAGATAGAGTGCCTGATGAACTATGGACTGAAGTTCGTGACACTGTACAGGAGACAGGAATCAAGTCCATCCCCATGGAAAAGAAATGCAAAAAAGCAAAATGGCTGTCTGGGGAGGCCTTACAAATAGCTGTGAAAAGAATAGAAGAGAAAAGGAAAGATATAAGCATCTGAGTGCAGAGTTCCAAAGAATAGCAAGAAGAGATAAGAAAGCCTTCCTCAGCGATCAATGCAAAGAAATAGAGGAAAAGAACAGAATGGGAAAGACTAGAGATCTCTTCAAGAAAATTAGAGATACCGAGGGAACATTTCATGCAAAGATGGGCTCCATGAAGGACAGAAATGGTATGGACCTAACAGAAGCAGAAGATATTAAGAAGAGGTGGCAAGAATAAACAGAAGAACTGTACAAAAAAGATCTTCACGACCAAGATAATCACAATGGTGTGATCACTCACCTAGAGCCAGACATCCTGGAATGTAAAGTCAAGTGGGCCTTAGAAAGCATCACTACGAACAAAGCTAGTGGAGGTGATGGAATTCCAGTTGAGCTATTTCAAATCCTGAAAGATGATGCTGTGAAAGTGCTGCACTCAATATGCCAGCAAATTTGGAAAACTCAGCAGTGGCCACAGGACTGGAACTGTCTCTTATACACATCTAGTTGAAACTCCAGTACTTTGGCCACCTCATGCGAAGAGTTGACTCATTGGAAAAGATTCTGATGCTGGGAGGGATTGGGGGCAGGAGGAAAAGGGGATGACTGAGGATGAGATGGCTGGATGGCATCACTGACTCGATGGACTTGAGTTTGAGTGAACTCCGGGAGTTGGTGATGGACAGGGAGGCCTGGCGTGCTGTGATTCATGGGGTCACAAAGAGTCCGACATGACTGAGCAACTGAACTGAACTGAATAAATATTTTGAATCCAACCTTCCCTCCAAAGCTTTCTGCTGAGGGGTCTAGGTCGAGTTACTCTTCCTAAAGTGTGACTCTAATTATATTGTCCTCTTGCCCATATTTCTGGACTCCCTTATTCACCAGAGAAAACGTTAGTCACCCAATCATGTCTGACTCTTTGTGAACCCATGGACTACAACAAGCCAGACTCCTCTGTCCATGAAATTCTCTAGGCAAGAATTCTGGGGTGGGTTGCCATGCCCTCCTTCAGGGGATCTTCCCAATCCAGGGAGTAAACCAGTGTCTCCTGCAGCAGGAGGATTCTTTACCCACTGAGCCACCTGGGAAGCCCTATTTGGCAGGCAGGCAAAAGAATTTTCTATAAATAGGGCTCTCCCAGTACAAAACTACTAGGTCCTGGATAAAGGTTGTTTGTGTTTGTTTTTAACAAATTCCTATACTTTGCCCTGGTATTAAGTCCTGCATACTATATTCTAATAACCCCCAACAAACTGAAACTAGACAGAACAGTAAGCAATATTCAAGCACAGAAGACAAGTCTATCCTGAGGAAAATGCTATCAGCACCATATTTCAGAAGATTAAACTTTACGTCAAGGGCAAGGTAGGAGTTAAGACAGGTCATTATATTAGATTTTTTTTTTTTAAAGCCAATTCAGCTATATTTATACAAGACACAGTGAACAAGAATATGGAAATCAGAAAAAAGATTAAAAATGTATACTAGGGAAATACTAACTAAAAGAAAGATCAAGATAAAGATCATGAAAGATCAAGATAAAATATCACTAGGAAATTAGCTTAGTGTTGCAGTGAAGAGAGTTGATTGGGAGTACAGTTGCCAGGGTTTGAATCCTTATTGGCTACATGAGCTTGGGCAAATAACAACCTCTGTGTCTCCGCCTGGTTTTTTTTTTTTTTTTTTTTTGGTAATGATGGACTTCTATTTTTTGTTGACAGTCTTGAGGACTACAAATTACATGCTAAAAGTAGATCACTATGTAGAAACGTAATTAGTTTTGCCTGTGTATAAAAGCTTTATCAGAGTCATTCCTTTAATAATTTCACCCCATTCACAGTGGTATCAGTTATAAAGTGCTCTTCTTCATAAGGTTATTATACCTTTATTTCAAACTATATTACATGATATTCCCTCAATAGAAACTTTTAAACACTTAATTCTTGGCTCATGAGAACGGCACCTGTGAAAGGGCAATTCCCACTCAGTCTGTGTTGGCATTATTCCAAGTTTGTTTCTTTCATCAACCAAAAAAGCTTTCAAAATGTGCACTTTTAATATGAAGTCTTTCCACCAAAAAGTGTGGCCACATTTTGTTTTCTTACAACTCTAATTTTCTATTCCAGAGCTCTCCCCCATCTCCTGCCAAGTTAACATTTCCTGCTCATGACACCATTTTCCTGATCACATGCCTCATGGTCCAGTGAAGCTTCCCAAACACACGTCTTCCATGTACATGCTGCTCTCCTCTCTCCCACAGCAAATCATCCCCACTTCTCTCTCTCAATCCCCAGTCTCCAACTGACAAAACGTTTCCTATCCTTGCTTGCTTCAGCTTGGCACAGGCTTTCTGGATCCCCTAAAAATGGAAATGTCTACCTATCTTGACCATAAATCATTTTGCAAATTTTTTGAAAGCAGATCTTTCTTCATTAACCAGTTTAACAAACTATCTTTTGGTATGAGGCCACATGATACATTGGATTAGAAAGCCCAGGCCCCACCTCAGGAAGTTTCCATGTAGAGGAGACAGGGAAGAAATAAGACCAATACAACTGTGAAAAGAATGTTCTGATTAAAAGGGGTACATAACCCAAAATAGGTGACCCAAAAGCTCTGAGCTTTTGCTTCCTGGGGAAAGCAAAATTTAAATTCAGGTTTAAATAATAAAGGATAAAGCACTCAGCCAAGCAAAAAGCATGGCAAAGTGTGTTATGGGCAGAACAATTCTTTTGTTCTTTAATTCTAACCTTGGAAAGCCTTTTCCCAGATATCTACCCAAAAATGACTATCAGCCTCCTCCCAACACACATAGCATATGCCCAGTCTCTTTCAGAATATCCAAAGCAATCAAATTCCTATGTTTAATGATCCATCATTTATTTATCTGTCTCTCCAATCAGAAAGGAATAGGAATTATAACTGTTTTGTTCACTGCATTATACCCAACACTTAGCACAGTGCCTGGCATATAGTACCTGCTCAGTAAATATTTGTTGGATGAATTGAAGAAGTTGGAGCAAACATGAAAGTTTAGACATGCTGGATAGCCTGATGAGTTCAAGCACTACCCAGATAATACAGTATGGATGGAACACAGGAATAATGGGTGAGTGGCAAGTACAGTTGAGGCTGAGAGTTTGCCAGGGCTGTATCAATAATGAATTGTATGTCTTCTTAAGCAGTTTGGATTTCATTCTGTCATTGCAGTAATCCAGCTGAGAAACAATAGGTGCCTGCATGTGGCTCGTAGTGAGGATGGGAAGCAGGAACACTTTGATAGATTTCAGTTATTTAGGCTTTGAGAACGTTGGTTCTGCCAGGTGGCGCTTGCCATCCTCCATAGGAGGTTATTAAATAAGTGTTGTATTGAAATGAGTTTCAAGTCTATAGATTCAAAGGTAATAAATAAAGCTCCAGTGAGTTTTGAAATACCTACCACTGTTTTATTATTATTCATTGCTTGCTCCCCCTTCCTAGTGGAAGCAATATATTACAACTTGACTTTTCACCCAAGGATCTAAAGAGATGGTCCTCTGACCATAGTTCACAAAACATCAGGAAATGGGTTAAACACCAGCAGAGATGACCAATGCAGAAAATTGACTTACTTTGGCTGTTTTCCATTTATGGCCACATCATCGTAGATAATAACTTCCTGAGACCTAAGTTCTAGCATCAAGATAGGATAAAAATAGTCTGTTATTTGATACAGTTTATACAATCCCCGACTTTCCAAATTATACACAATTACTTATCCACATGTATCTCTGAACCTGTTTTATCAAACTCTGATCATAGACTATAGATAGGCTGAAAGGATCAAGGAACAAAAAAAGAATCCATTTGGGAAAAATTCAACTGAGGATTAAAAAAGAGATGTCCTGGTATCTGAAACACATGCATAAATAATTATATCAATTTGATTTCATGCAGCTTTCTAAAACATATGAGTTGCTGAAGGGATCATTTTAGACTGGGTTCCCATCAACCTGGAACTAGACAAAGATGTTACACTGCTAGAACAAGAGAGGAGAAAACACCAACTTAATAGACATTAATGTTCATCCATGATTTTTATTTCAAACCGTTGACAACTGCTTCTTTATAATAATCCTGTGTAAAATTGAATCTAACTTAGTGCATAACCATAATTAGACATTTTCAGTTTAGGATATTCACATTCCTTGGTGCTCTACATAGAACTCCATAACGTTCAAGTGACTCACCACTTGAACTAGTTAGAAACCTTTTGGCATAATTATTCACAATTCATGTTCAATTATTCATAAATTTGGATGGAGGTAAAATGCATGCCTGTACTAAGTAGACTTTAAAAAAAAATAGACCAAGGATTATTTTAGGAGATGTAATTATACCAGGTTTACATAATTATTTGTTATTTAGTGCAGCAAACTCATATCTGTGGAATATAAAATACACCCTAATTGCCAAGTCAGAGTAAAATCAAAGTAGCCACTATCACTAGAGCCCGTAAACTAAACCTAACAAACAACAAAACACATGGCCCTCTCTCAGTGACACATTCAACTCACGGAACGTGACTGAGAGTGAGCACGCTGTATGTCAGGCACTGTGCTAGTTTCTGCACTCTTCCTTTCACAGCAAAACAAACATATTCTAGTGACTCACCCTGATTCAGTTAGTGTGTATACTGGAAAGTGTTCATGTTCAAATTACTGTGTCTTAATTCGGGTGAGCTGATTGTGGTAAAATGTAAAACGCACACGCTTTGTGTATTCAGAGACGGGTACAAATCCTAGGTCACTAAAATATGGATGTTAGTCCAAGAGTCTTCCTACAAAGGGATAATGCATCTATTTCTTAGATATTAAGGGGTGCCTGGTCTATAGGAGGCACTTGAGAAATGTCACCCATCTTCCCCAAAGTAAGTAATACTATGATGTAAAATATTTTCCTTGATTTTAATGTATCAAGTTTTCATTACATGTGGAATTCAGAGAGGATTACTACTTCTTTCTTAGACTGAAAATGTTAGCGCTGGGTAATTTTGTTCCAACAGTAAGTGAATGTCACTTACCTAAATCAGGCAGCGAAAGGGAAAATGCCCTGTTAATTGACAAAAGACACAAAGGGTTAAGGGAAAAGCCATATTCAGAAATGTTCATTGATAACATCTCAAACAACATAGCGATGACTAGGTTTCTTGATTTGGATGCTTTGGGGGGGAAAAAAATGTCAATATGAAGCAAACCTTCCCTGCAGCTTTATTCTGATCATCTCCCCCTCCTGTAAATGAGCTTATTTATCCCCAGTGACCATCCTTGCCCACTTTCCTAATGGGACAGTCTCAGGCTCTCCCACAGCTCTTCTCTGTCCACAGGATCCTATTTCTCCTTTCTAACCTTCCAGGGTACCAATCAGATATATCCAGTTTGTGGGACACAAGGTGAGAGAGATGACCCTCTGGAGACGCTGGACCCTGACTATGTACAGGTTTAACCAGAGAGGTGACTTAAGGGGAGAATGCCAGGCCAGATGGAGATGGAAGATGGTAAATGTGCCAAGTAGGAGAGGACACTTGGCTAAGTAGATTGTCCAGTATTCCTCAAATCTCACAGTTAAGGAGATCACATGGAAAGAAGTATGATGTGGTAGGAAAAAAAAATTCATGTGTTTTAAGCAATCAATTTAAGCTCAGTCCTATGGGCCTGGCGACAAAAGGTAAATAAAGTTCTGTGTTATCTTGGTATGTCTCCATGGCAATAATTGAAAAATTAAGTTAAACAGGCAAATTTGGCAAAATTTATGGGGAAAAAATTACTAAAAATGGCAGATTTTCCCCTGAATGTAGTGAATTTATCTTTATAGAGGTGTGCAGACACAGAGATTTGGCCTCTTAGGAATAGCTGCAGAGAAGCTTGTGTAGTGGGTGGTACTAGGTAATATGGACCCTTCTTACCCTGAGATTCTCTGACTGTAAGAAAAAGGATTTCTTGTAATAGATCTTACAAGATTTGCACAGGATGTTTTGGAAACACAGAAGAGAAACCGGTAATACAGGTTTGGGATTCACGGAATGCATCACAGAAGGGATAATATTTGACCAAATTTTAAGAGAAGGCTATAACTCTGATAATCAAAGGAAGACAGAGAAGCGCAGATGCATTTCAGACCTATGGATATCATGGTTAAAAACAAGGAGGCATGAAACACCATGGTGTACACATAGGGTATGTGTTATGGAGTGGAGCTGAGAGTAAATCTGAGTAAGATGGAGCTGGACAAGTAGGAAGGGGACTGCCATAATAGTATTTACTTGCAATGAAAAAGGATTGGATATTTGTTCTAAAAGTCGTAAACAGTCACTGAATAGTTCTAAGAAAAAGGAAATTACATTTACATGTAAAAAACATCAGCATTCTCACCTGGATTAAATTTTTAAGGGGCTGCAAGCAACATGCTAATAATTTTTGTCAGAAACATCTAACCTGCTAAGGTCAGGGTATGCCTTTAAGGGTCTCAGCAGCCACTAGAACTAGACCCTGTCTTCGATGTTTAGGATTGCAATTTGTAAACCTCATATACCGTATAAATCTCTTGGTAGATCTAGATCCAGCATACAATTATACTTAAATTCATGTTACTTCAAGGTTTTATAATTGAAAAGAACTTCAAGATAAAATAACAAATTCCATGTCAACATATGTAGTGACCTGGGGCAAATTATTTTACCATCCCCTGCCCTCATAAAATACAGATCTATGTCTATCTTTCTCTCCCTCCCTCTCTGAAGTGCCTTCAGAGACCACGCAATCTCCTATTATAAGCTAAAAGAAATGTGGTCCCTGTGGATGCAAAATGGAAGTGACTTGCCCATAGTTGCACACTGAATAAATGGAAGAGCTGAAACTAGAATCCAGAATCGAGGCGTCGAGTCTCTCCTACACATGAACTGTAACCTTCCCAGTTCCCATCGGTAATTAGCTAGGGTGAACTTGCAGGGTCCCTTCCAGAGCTGACTGAGATACATGGACCATTCAGCTGAAAAGTTCCTCTCCCCTCTCCACACACTACCTCTCTCAAGAGAGGCAAATTAGAATATGGAAGTGTAGACAAAAACCACTGGAGCCTGTAGGACTGAGAAAGCATAAAGAATGTAATTAATAATGTAATGCTCAGTAGTAACAACAGGAATATATGCCAAAGGTGATGAGGAAGTTCCATTCCTGGACTTTTTAAGACTTTCCCTCTTCCTTTGTTCACAATCTTCCCTTGTCAATTTTTTCAAAAAGGACATTGTCACTTTCTCACCAGCACGTGTGTGCGTGAGGCACTCAGTACTGGCGAGGAGGAGGTAGGTGACAACCAGGGCTCTGGTTTCGGCTTCTGGTACCCCTTTCACTAGAAGAACAGGATGCAGACTAACAGCTGTGTAACTACCAGGGTGGCACTGCTAATCCTCTCCTAGAAAGAGAAATAAAAAGGGACTTTTTACCTTATATTTTCTTTTAAATTGATTTTCTTCACTTTAAGTCTACCCTTTTCTTTCTTGAAGAACTTCTGCAGTCTTTTAAGTGATGCTTTTCCATCTGAACTAAAAGGAATCAGAGAATATAAATAGCACATAAACAAACATATAACACATAAACATATTTACAAATATAAATACTGTTTGAGAGAGTACTGGGGATGGGAAGCTGCTGTAGTTAAATAGATCAGAGACTTCAGTCTCATTACTATTAATAAAACACACCCACTTAAAGGAGAGCAGGAAAATACCTTGTCAACCCCTATGTTCTTCTTTTTTTAGATTCTGATAGGAATTAGCACATACCAGCTATGAAGGAAATTATTATATTTCAATACAAACTTTCACCTACTCCAAATGGTCTTTATTTTACAGAGTTTATGAAGCAAAGTCTTCCTTATAGAGACCATGACTCAGGGACCCATACATTAGTGAAATTCCTGGCTCCTGAGATTCATATCACTGATCTTTAACTTATGGGATGATAATATAAGAGTGATGCTACACTGACGGCCTGCTTGATGATTAAAATTTTTCCAAATATGCCCTGATTTTTGGGGGTGGGGGAAAGGTTAGGGAAAGCGGATGATACACTCACATCATCCCACCCAGCATAAATGCCCTATTTTCCTTTCAACCTTCAAACTTCTTGCTTTTGACTGCTGCTATTTTCCTTCCCACAATGTGCCCCTAATAACTGAATTTGATTAATAATCCACATTTGAACAAATATTGATAACACTGAATTATTACATATTAAATTAAGCCCCAATTCCAGAGATAGCGTCATTAGCTTGAAAAGACACAGGTAAATGAAAAGACACAGGTAAATTGTAACCATTGATTTCTTCCAGGAAAAAAACTGAAGCATTTTATTGCTATTTATTTCTTCTTTCTCACTTTCTCCCTAAGGCAGTATCAAAATCTTCTAACTTGGAGAGATGGAAATTTTCTCAAAAGAAAAAGCAACATGCTTAAAAGTTACAAGATATGATTATATACAATTACAAATAACCTACTGATAACAGTATTTTATTACAACAGCTTATCTCCACTCTCTATGAAAATCTTCCCTAAAGATGGAGTGGGTAGTGATGGAGGTCATTTCTTAAACTTCGGTTTTCCCAGACTAGCAGGAAATACCCTTAGGTATGAAGTCAAGAAAAAGAGAAACTTGCTGTATCTTTGGGTGGTTGCTCTTTGTTTTGTAGACATCTTCATACATTTATTCACTATTTTCTTTTGAAATTAAAAAATATATAATGGCAGTGATACAGATTCATATTTGACACAAAATTATGGATACCTACCAGGTGCTAGGTACCCTGATCTTTTGTTTGTGAAATAGTTTTTATGGCAACATATGCACATGTTTTTACAAGCAGGTGGTAAAATTAAGTAAACTCTATAAAAGTATGTACAAACAAAAAATATTTGCTTCTACCCTGTTTCCATGTTTGTTCTCATTTAGTGAGAGAAAGTTAATTTATTAACAGATTCCTTCCTTGACCCTCCCCCTTTGCATATTTTACATTTAACAATCAGTTTACTAAACACCAGACATTGTGCTGAATGCTGGAGAAGTAATGGAGACAACCAGACACATCTTGAACAATCCTCCTCTATAGCATGGCCTTCACCTCATCCAACACATAGGCTTAAAATACACAGATACACTTTGAATCTACCCTGGCGATGGAGGATTTTCAACTTCAGAACTTAATTCACATTGAGTTTAGGAGAGTCACTTAACTTCTCTAATACTCAATTTCCTTTTTTAAAAATGAGGGTACTGTGTTTAATGATTTAATGGACTGCTTCTCCATTTCTGATGTTCTAAGAAGGACAAAATAAAAACCAGTAGCATTTGAATATCCCTCCTCCATTACCTTTTCATTCATTTAAAAGATATTTTTTAAATATCTTAACATGTGCCTGGCATTATGACATGGGTAAGAAAAATGGTAAGTGTAAAGAAGAAAATCATCTAAGAGGGAAGACAGCTAATAAAAAATCACATAAATATAGAATTTTTAATAACTGTGACAAGTGCTGTTAAAGAAAGGGTAATGGTAATACTATAAGACTACATACTTAGGAGAATATTCCCTAGGGACTAATGATTGAGCTGAGATCAGAAGAAATATTAAGAGACACTTAAACAAAGGGGCACAGAAGAGGAAAGAAAATTCCAGGAAGAGGGAGTAGCATATGCAAACACTCAGCAGTGGGAGCTTGTTGCTGCTGCTAAGTCGCTTCAGTCATGTCCGACTCTCTGCGACCCCATAGACGGCAGCCCACCAGGCTCCCCCATCCCTGGGATTCTCCAGGCAAGAACACTGGAGTGGGTTGCCATTTCCTTCTCCAAGTGGGAGCTTAGCAAGTCAGAGAAGTTAAAAGGTCACCATGACTGCATCTCAAAGATGAAGACTGAGCATGTGTGAGAAGAGGCTGGAGGGGTAGATAGGGACACTCAAGTCCTCTATACCATGTTAACGTCAATTGTAAAAGTATTGGGAATATCCTACAAAGCTACAGTAATCAAAAGAGTATGGTACTGGCACAAAAACAGACACATAGAGCAATGGAACAGAATAGAAAGCTGAAAAACAAACCCACACACTTATGGTCCATTGATTGATGATGAAGAAGGCAAGAATATACAATGGAGAAAAGACAGTATTTTCAATAAATGGTGCTGGGAAAACTAGAAGAAAACATAGGCTATTTGACATAAGTCTTAGCAATGCATTTTTGCTATTTGGATTTGTATATTTTGCTATTTGTATTTTTGCTATTTATTTTTGTATTTGGAGCCAGATCTGTCTCCTCAGGCAAGGGAAGCAAAACCAAAAACAAATGGGAGCTATTCAAACTTAAAAGCTTTTGCATGGCAAAGAGAAACAGTAACAAGACAAAAAGACCACCTACTAAATGGGAGAAGATATTTGCAAATGATATGTCTGATAAGGGATTAACATCCAAAATATATAACAAGCATTTACAACTCAATATGAAAAAAAAAAAAAGCAACTCAATTAAAAACAGACAGAAGGCCTAAATTAGACATCTTTTCAAAAGAGACAAACAGATAGCTAATAGGCACAAGGAAAGATGCTTAGTATCACCACTGATCATCAAGGAAATGCAAATCAAAAGCACAGTGAGACATCACCTCACATCAGTCAGAATGGCTATTGTTAAAAGATGGCAAAAGATGTTGGTGAGGATGTGGAGGAAAGGGAATTCTCACACTGTTGGTGGGAATGTAAATTGCTACCACTACTATGGAAAACAGGATGGAGTTTCCTCAAAAAATTAAAATGAAAACTGTTGTATAATCTAGCAATTCCACTCTTAGGTATATCTGAAGAAGATGAAGACACCTAATTCAAAAAGATATACAGACCCTAATGTTCATAGCAACATTATTTACAATGGCCTAGATATGGACACAACCTCAGTATCCATAAACAGATGAATGGATAAAGAAGATGTAGTGTACACACATACACATAAGAATACAAAGCCATAAAAAAAATGAAATTTTTGCCATTTTCAGCAACATGGATGAATTTGGAGAATATTATGCTTAAACATACAGAGAAAGACAAATACTGTATGTTTTCACTTACAAGTGGAATCTCTGAAATAAAAAATAAGTAAAAGAATGAAACAGACTTGCAGATACAGAGAACCAGTGGTTACCAACCTGCCTGTAAGTGTTTGAGGGTCTCCTGTAGAGGTGTGAGTCAGCAATGGCCTGCCATGGGGACGGGGGCACTGGCAGCAGCAGTCCTGGGAGGCACACTGTGTGACATAAATTCTCTTGGAAGAGGTCACCATTAGCCCTACCGTAAAGCTGCTGGATGGGTGACCCACAAACTGGAGAACAATTATAACAAAGAAGTTCTCTTACTGTTGAAGGTTCTAGGTTCTACATCATACTCCCCCATCTGGGGATCTGGAAAAGGGACTGGAAATCCCCAGGGAATCTGAACGTCAGCAGGATTTGATTATAGAATTTGCACAGGATTGGGGGAAACAGAGACTCTTGGAGGGCACAAACAAAACCTTGTGTGCACCAGGACCCAAGGGAAAGGAGCAGTGCCCCATAAGAGACTGAGCCAGACCTGCCTGTGAGTGTTTGGGGGTCTCCTGCAGAGGCGTGACCTGCGGTGGGGTCAGGGGCAGCAGCAGTACTGGGAGGTGCGGCGTGTTGGCATAAGTCCTCTTGGAGGAGGTTGCCATTATCCCTACCATAAAACCTCTAGCTCTTACACAGAGATTGCAGACTCCCAGGACTGGGTCACCTCGGGCCAGACAACTAACAGGGAAGGAGCACAGCCCCACCCATCAGCAGAAAACTGGATTAAAGACTTACTGAACATGGCTCTGCACACCCGAGCAAGACCCAGTTTCCCCAACAGCCTGTCCCTCCCATCAGGAAGCTTGCACAAGCCTCTTATCCATCAGAGGGCAGACAGAAGAAGAACTATAATCCCATGGCCTCCAAAACAAAAACTGCAATCACAGAAAACTAACCAAAACAATCACATGGATCACAGACTTGTGTAACTCAATGAAACTATGAGACATGCAATTCAGGGCCACCCAAGACAGGTCATGGTGGAGAGTTCTGACAAAATGTGGTCAACTGGAGAAGGGAATGGCAAACCAGTATTCTTGCCTTGAGAACCCCCATGAGCAGTATGAAAAGGCAAAAAGATATGACAGCAGAAGATAAGTCCCCCAGGTTGGTAGGTGTCCAATATGCTACTGGGGAATAGTGGAGAAATAGCTCCAGAAAGAATGAAGAGGCTGAGCCAAAGTGGAAATGATGCCCAGTTGTAGATGTGTCTAGTGGTGAAAATAAGGCCCAATACTGTGAAGAACAATTTGCATAGGAACCTGGAATATTAGGTCCATGAATCAAGGTAAATTAGATGTGGTCAAATAGGATATGACAAGAGTAAACATTTATGTTTTAGGAATTAGTGAACTAAAATGGATGGGAATGGGTGAATTTAATTCAGATGACCATTATATCTACTACTGTGGTCAAGAATTCTTGAGAAGAAATGGAGTACCTCTCATAATCAACAAAAAGAGTCCAAAACACCTTACTTGCATGCAGTCTCAAAAATGACAGAATGATCTCGGTTCATTTCCAAGGCAAACCATTCAACATCAAGTAATCCAAGTCTATGCTCCAACCACTGATGCTGAAAAGCTGAAGTTGAATGGTTCTATGAAGACTTACAAGATCTTCTAGAATTAATACCCCAAAAAGATGTCCTTTTCATCACAGAGGATTGGAATTCAAAAGTAGAAAGTCAAGAGATACCTAGAGTACCATGCAACTTTGATCTTGGAGTACAAACTGAAGCAGGGCAAAGGCTAACAGAGTTTTGCCAAGAGAACACACTGGTCATAGCAAACACCCTCTTCCAACAACATAAGTGCTGATTGTACACATAGACATCACCAGATGGTGAATACCGAAATCAGACTGATTATATTCTTTGCAGCCAAAGATGGAGATGTTCTATACAGTCAGCAAAAACAAGACCTGGAGCTGAATGTGGCTCAGATCATGATGAGCTCCCTATTGCAAAATTCAGGCTTAAATTGAAGAAAGTAGGGAAAACCACTAGACCATTCAGGTATGATATAAATCAAATCCCTTATAATTATACATTGAAAGTGATAAATAGATTCAAGGGATTAGATCTGAGAGACAGAGTGCCTGAAGAAATATGGATGGAGGTTCATAATTTTGTATAGAAAGTGTTGACCAAAACCATCCCCAGGAAAAAGAACTGAAACAAGGCAAAATGGTTGCCTGAGGAGGCCTTACAAATAGCTGAGAAAAGAAGAGAAGCGGAAGGCAAAGAAGAAAGGGAAGGATACACCCAACTGAATTCAGAGTTCCAAAGAACAGCAAGGAGAGATAAGAAAGCCTTCTTAAGTGAATAATGCAAAGATATAAAGGAAAACAATAGAATGGGAAAGACTAGAAATCTCTTCAGGAAATACAAAGATGGGCACAATAAAGAACAGAAATATCAAGGACCTAATAGAAGCTGAAGAGATTAAGAAGAGGTGCAAGAATATACAGAAGAACTGTACAAAAAAGTTCTTAGTGACCTAGATAACCATGACGATGTGGTCACTCACCTAGAGCCAGACATCCAGGAGTGTGAAGTCAAGTGGACCTTACAGAGCATTACTATGAACAAAGCTAGCAAACATGATAGAATTCCAGTTGAGGTATTTCAAATCCTAAAAGATGAGCTGTGAAAGTGCTGCACTCAATATGCCAGCAAATTTGGAACTCAGAAGTGGCTACAAGACTGGAAAAGGTCAGTTTTCATTCCAATCCCAAAGAAGGGCAATGCCAAAGAATATTCAAACTACCACACAATTGTGCTTATTTCACATGCTAGCAAGGTCATGCTCAATATCTTTCTAGCTAGGTTTAAACAGTACATGAACTGAGAACTCCCAGATGTTCAAACTGGATTTAGGAAAGGCAGGGGAACCAGAGTTCAAATTGCCAACATTGTTGGATTACAGAAGAAGCAAGAGAACTTCAGAAAAATTTCTACTTTTGCTTCATTGACTATGTTAAAGCCTTTGATTGTGTGGATCACAACAAACTGTGGGAAAATCTTAAAGAGATGGGAATACCAGACCACCTTACATGCTTCCTGAGAAACTTGCATGCAGGTCAAGAAGCAACAGTTAGAACTGGACATGGAACAATGAACTGGTTCAAAAATGAGTACAATATACATCAAGGCTATATATTGTCACCCAGCTTATTTAACTTCTTTGTTGAGTACATCATGTGAAATGCTGGACTGGATGAATCACAACCTGGAATCAAGATTGCTTGGAGAAATATCAACAACCTCAGGTATGCAGATGATATTACTCTAAAGGCAGAAAGTGAAGAAAAACTTAAGAGCCTCTTGGTGAAGTTTGAAAGAGGAGAAAGAAAAAGGTGACTTAAACTCAACATTCAAAAAACTAAAATTATGGACTCCAGTACCATTACTTCATGGCAAACAGATGGGGAAAAGTGGAAACAGTGGCAGATTTTCTTTTCTTGGGCTGCAAAATCACTGAGGATGGTGACTGCAGCTATGAAATTATTAAAAGACACTTGCTCCCTGGAAGAAAAGCTATGACAAAGCCAGACAGCATATTAAAAAGCAGAGACCTCACTTTACTGACAAAGGTCGGTACAAGTCAAAGCTATGATTTTCCAGTAGTTATGTAGTCAAAGCTATGATTTTCCAGTAGTTATGTATGGATGTGAGAAAAGTAAAGTCACTCAGTCGTGTCCAACTCTTAGCTCCTCCGTCCATGGGATCGTCTAAGCAAGAGTACTGGAGTGGGTTGCCATTTCCTTCTCCAGGGAATCTTCCTGACCCAGGGATCGAGCCCAGGTCTCCTGCATTGTACACAGACACTTTACCATCTGAGCCACCAGGGATGTGAGAGTTGGACCATAAGGAAGGCTGAATGCTGAAGAATTGATGGTTTTCAATTGTGGTGTTGGAGAAGACTCTTGAGAGTCCCTTGGACAGCAAGGAGATCAAACCAGTCAATCCTAAAGGAAACCAACCTTGAATATTCATTGGAAGGACTGACGCTGAAGCTCCAATACTTTGGCCACCTGATGCGAAGAGTTGACTCATTGGGAAAGATCCTGATGCTGGGAAAGATTGAGGGCAGGAGGAGAAGGGGGTGATAGAGGATGAGATGGTTAAATGGCATCGCTGACTCAATGGACATGAGTTGGGGCAAATTCTGGGATATAGTGAAGGACAGGAAAGCCTGAAGTGCTGAAGTCCATGGTGTTGCAAAGAGTCAGACACAACATAATGACTGAACAGCAGTAACAGTGGTTACCGAAGGGAAGAGGGGAGGAAGGGGCGGGTTGGGGAGGATTGGAAGAGCATTAAGGTATACAAACTGCTGCCTATAAAATAAATAAGATACAAGATATAGGGATATAATGTATAGCACAGGGACTATGGCGGTATTTTATAATGACTTTAAGTGGGGTATAATCTATAAAAATATTGAATCTTCTGTGTTGTACACTTGAAACTAATGTTGTGAATCAACTGTACCTCAATTTAAAACATATTGAGAATCCATAGAAGTGTTTTAAGTAAAACACATTCTATCATCAGTCTTGGATTGTGAGGAGATCAGGAAGTTTCATACCAAAGTTGCTTCACTGTCACAAAAGACCCATTACCAGCATCTTCCTGATTCTAAATGCATCTATTCATACATACCTTGAACCAGTTCTATTAGTTTATCACCACTTCGCCCAAATGGCATTAATACAAGTATATAAATATAAGATACCTTATTACTAATGTGCCACAGAAATTCAGCAATTCCTCCTGACAGTTTCAAATATCTTCTTATACTTACCATTATGTGAGATAAATGAGTTAGAGAAATCTGACTTTGCTCTATGGGGAGAAAAGATTCAAAGACCATTGACCGATTGTGTTGTACTTTTTTGGCCACGCCAGCATTTGTGATCTTAGTTCCCTGACCAGGAATCAAACCCACGGCTCTTGCATTGGAAGCATGGAGTCTTATCCACTTGACCACCAGAGAAGCACATGTATTTTACAGTCTCAGCACATTCATCTCACTGCAGGGCTGAAATGCTTACCTCCTACTTCCAGAGCACTCAACATCATCATAGTTTTCTGAAATGGAATTTGGCTTAATGGCTCCTTGGCCTTGGGTTTCTTTAGTCATCTCCAAGGCCTTCACATAACCACCTGCAAGGAAAACAGAGAACCCCCTGAGAATATTTCATCAACTACTCTCCTAAATGTGTTCACATACATCAAGAATAGAAAAAGGCAGATTAAGTATGCTAACACTGGATTATAACTTTGGTTTGGATGATCCTGTGGCTTTTTCTGAATGTTGAGCTTTAAGCCAACTTTTTTCACTCTCCTCTTTCACTTTCATCAAGAGGCTCTTTAGTTCTTCAGTTTCTGCCATAAGGGTGAGATCTTTATAGAGAAGAATAATTATATTCCCTTTATATTTCCTGACTTATTATGAATACTGTGTCTAAGAGATGGAGTAGAACTTCATGGCCATTTAGAATTCCATATGATGAAATGCTCTCTCATCTTTCTGTGGTTCTCTAGTATGTTTGAACAAAGTGGGGTTTGTCTCAGCTACTACTGAGCAGTTTCTCCTCTGTGATCCATGTCCCCTCTTCACCATGCCTTGGGTTTCACTCCCTTGGCTGCTCTTCCCTACCTAGAACTCTGAACCTACTGTCTTTGATGAAATGATATTGCTACTGCCACATGGATCTCAGTGAAGGAGTGATATGAGGAAGGCTGCATTTAGCATTACTGAACCTTATTTTTTCTTCCATACCATCAACACAAAACTCGTTCACATAAAATGCTTTACTGAAAGTTTGGGGATGATTAAGGGAAGTATAACTGCTGACTGTCTTATTCCCCATCCTCATCCTGTACTGGCCGGGTAGGCCCATCCCTTCATCCATCCAGGCTGAGGGAAGAGCAGGATGAGCAAGCAATGACTATTTTCTGGGGCTTCTTACCAAGCCGTAAAAATGAGAGCTAATACAGGCAAGACCATGTAGATCTGTAACTCTGATTTTTTCCCATGCTGACCAGAGTCAATGAAGAAGCTGCAGGTTAGGGTTACCCAGAAGCTTCCTCAAAACTGCAGAATATAGTTAACTCTCTCTCTCTTTTTTTTTTTTTTGGTATTTTTGCTGCATCACAAAACCTGCAGGATGATTCCTTGAACAGGGATCAAACCTGGCCCTCCGAAAAGTGCCGAATCCTAACTACTAGGCCATCAGAGAATTCCCTAGTTAATCCTTTTTATACATAAATTTATTCTTATTCATTGTGACATCTTTTGAAGTATAGAGACCTTATACCACAGTGAAGACTTCTTATAACTGTTTCACTGTCACGTTTTTATGATATTGTCATTACCTTGAAGTAAACTGAAATGTTAGACTATCGTGTCTGACTCTTTGAGACCCCATGGACTGTAGCCCGTCAGGCTCCTCTATCCATGGAATTCTCCAGGCAAGAATATTGAAGTGGGTTGCCATTCCCGTATTCAGGGTATCTTCCCAATCCAGGGATTGGACATGGGCCTTTGCATTGCAAGCAGATTATTTACCATCTGAGCCACCAGGGAAGTCACTGTCTTAAGGTGGTATATATCCTGTTGTCAGGGCCACTGGGAGTGGAAAATGCAGCATACTACTTTGAGACCTTTTAACAGTTCTTGGTCAAGTTCCTTGTGTGTTCTCAGCTTCTGACCTCTTCCAATCAAAAGAAAGCCAATCATTCCACAATTCTGCCCACTTTTCCTCCTTGATTTGTGTCTTTCCACATCACTCACCTAGAGCCAAACATCCTGGAATGTGAAGTCAAGTGGGCCTTAGAAAGCATCACTAAAAACAAAGCTAGTGGAGTAAGAACAAAGCTAGTGGAGATGATGGAATTCCAGTTGAGCTATTTCAAATCCTGAAAGATGATGCTATGAAAGTGCTGCACTCAATATGCCAGCAAATTTGGAAAACTCAGCAGTGGCCACAGGACTGGAAAAGGTCAGTTTTCATTCCAATCCCAAAGAAAGGCAAGGCCAAAGAATGCTCAGACTATCACACAATTGCACTCATCTCAAACGCTAGTAAAATCATGCTCAAAATTCTCCAAGCCAGGCTTCAGCAATACGTGAACCATGAACTTCCAGATGTTCAAGCTGGTTTTAGAAAAGGCAGAAGAACCAGAGATCAAATTGCCAACATCCGCTGGATCATGGAAAAAGCAAGAGAGTTCGAGAAAAACATATATTTCTGCTTTATTGACTATGCCAAGGCCTTTGACTGTGTTCAAAGACCCATTACCAGCATCTTCCTGATTCTAAATGCATCTATTCATACATACCTTGAACCAGTTCTATTAGTTTATCACCACTTCGCCCAAATGGCATTAATACAAGTATATAAATATAAGATACCTTATTACTAATGTGCCACAGAAATTCAGCAATTCCTCCTGACAGTTTCAAATATCTTCTTATACTTACCATTATGTGAGATAAATGAGTTAGAGAAATCTGACTTTGCTCTATGGGGAGAAAAGATTCAAAGACCATTGACCGATTGTGTTGTACTTTTTTGGCCACGCCAGCATTTGTGATCTTAGTTCCCTGACCAGGAATCAAACCCACGGCTCTTGCATTGGAAGCATGGAGTCTTATCCACTTGACCACCAGAGAAGCACATGTATTTTACAGTCTCAGCACATTCATCTCACTGCAGGGCTGAAATGCTTACCTCCTACTTCCAGAGCACTCAACATCATCATAGTTTTCTGAAATGGAATTTGGCTTAATGGCTCCTTGGCCTTGGGTTTCTTTAGTCATCTCCAAGGCCTTCACATAACCACCTGCAAGGAAAACAGAGAACCCCCTGAGAATATTTCATCAACTACTCTCCTAAATGTGTTCACATACATCAAGAATAGAAAAAGGCAGATTAAGTATGCTAACACTGGATTATAACTTTGGTTTGGATGATCCTGTGGCAAACCACCTCACCTTACTGAGCCTCAGTTATGGTTCTCTTCAGCTGGGATAATGATGATAACCCCTACTCTTAGATGACTGTGGCAAGGATTAATACATCTTTATGCAAGGTGCTAATTACCCAGTAAGCCAATGACCCCTCCTTCTTCTTGGAGGGTTCTTCCTCTAATCCCCAACCGCAAATGTTGAAGTCTGCCAAGGTACAGCCCCTGTTGTTTCTCTTCCTACAGTTAGATGCCTTTATCCAGTTTTGTCAGAGAAGGCAATGGCACCCCATTCCAGCACTCTTGCTTGGAAAATCCCATGGATGGAGGAGCCTGGTGGGCTGCAGTCCATGGGGTCGCTAAGAGTCAGACATGACTGAGTGACATCACTTTCACTTTTCACTTTCATGCATTGGAGAAGGAAATGGCAACCCACTCCAGTGTTCTTGCCTGGAGAATCCCAGGGACGGGGGAGCCTGGTGGGCTGCTATCTATGGGGTCGCACAGAGTCAGACACGACTGAAGCGACTTAGCAGCAGGAGCAGCATCCAGTTTTGTAGCATTTTTTTTTCCTTAAAGTAAAATTTCTTAGGTTGATTGAGTACGTGCCAACATTTATTATTCATTAATGATAGCATCAGTGAGATAGTATGCCAGGTTGAAAATGTCTGGGAATTGTTTGCACAAGTAGCTAGCCTGTTAACTGCAGAATTTGGTTTATTTCACAGGACTGTAAACTTGTCATAGCCATAAAACTGCCACCTTTTTATCAGTTGGCATAGGTTAATATTTAGAGCATTGGTGATTCAGAACCATTTTCAGATATGAACTATTAATCAGAAATAAGTAGTAATATATCTGATAAATAGCAACAGGCACATTGACTTTTGTCTATTAATTAAAAGCACCAGACAACAAGATTTTCTTCTGATAAGAAGTCTATTAGCACATCAGCCTCAAACCATCTCAATGAATGTGAGCTCCCAGAGGCACAAAGGCCCTGCTTTTCCTTACAGAGTTATCAGTAAGTTTCTCTAGCACAAATATTTTTTTTAATTAAGAATACCATTTATGTTTTTAATTTTTTATTTTATAAGCAAAGATGCTCTTATTTCAGGATTTTTTTTCTTTCTTAATCTTTCCTTTTGACTGAAGCAAAATTTTATGGCTTCATTTTAAAAACATAAAGAAGAAAGTGAAGTCACTCATTCATGTCCAACTCTTTGCAACCCCATGGACCATAGCCTACTAGGCTCCTCTGTCCATGGCATTTTCCAGGCAAGAGTACTGGAGTGGGTTGCCATTTCTTTCTCCAGGGGATCTTCCTGACCCAGGGATCGAACATGGGTCTCCCACATTGCAGGCAGACACTTTACAGTCTGAGCCACCAGGGAAGGCTTAAAAAAAAAAAAAAATAGACAACTTAAAAACATAGACAACTCTGAAATTTACATGTCTAAATCAATAACCTCAGATATGCAGATGACACCACCCTTACGGCAGAAAGTGAAGAGGAACTAAAAAGCCTCTTGACGAAAGTAAAAGAGGAGAGTGAAAAAGTTGGCTTAAAGCTCAACATTCAGAAAATGAAGATCATGGCATCCGGTCCCATCACTCCATGGGAAACAGATGGAGAAACAGTGGAAACAGTGTCAGACTTTATTTGGGGGGGCGGGGCTCCAAAATCACTGCAGATGGTGACTGCAGCCATGAAATTAAGAGACGCTTACTCCTTGGAAGAAAAGTTATGACCAACCTAGATAGCATATTCAAAAGCAGAGACATTACTTTGCCAACAATGGTCCAGTTAGTCAAGGCTATGGTTTTTCCAGTAGTCATACATGGATGTGAGAGTTAGACTGTGAAGAAGGCTGAACGCCGAAGAATTGATGCTTTTGAACTGTGGTGTTGGAGAAGACTCTTGAGAGTCCCTTGGACTGCAAGGAGATGCAACCAGTCCATTCTGAAGGAGATCAGCCCTGGGATTTCCTTGGAAGGAATGATGCTGAAGCTGAAACTCCAGTACTTTGGCCACCTCATGCGAAGAGTTGACTCACTGGAAAAGACTCTGATGCTGGGAGTGATTGGGGGCAGGAGAAGAAGGGGACAACAGAGGATGAGATGGCTGGATGGCATCACTGACTCGATGGACACGAGTCTGAGTGAACTCCAGGAGTTGGTGATGGACAGGGAGGCCTGGCGTGCTGTGATTCATGGGGTCGCAAAGAGTCAGACATGACTGAGCGACTAAACTGAACTGAACTGAACCTAGACGTCTCTCTCATGAGTTCTAGATACTTCGTCAGCCTTCACACTGCTTCCATTTGGTTGTCTCAACAAATTACATTCCAAACCCAACTTTTTACTTTCTGCAAATGTGCTCTTCCTGAAGTCAGCCTCATGTCAATGATGAGTGGCAACCCACCTTTCTAGTTGCTCAGGTTCAAAACCTTAAAGACATTCTTGACTCCTGTATTATATCCCACCTCCAATCACAGCCATCCATCAGCTTGACTTTCACATTTATATCCTGAATCCAAAAATACACATCTCAACTCAACCATGGTACCCTCCTCCAAGCTACCATTGTCTTTCACTTAAATTATTGCAACAAACTCATAGCAGGTCCCAGGTTCTTCCTCTATGTTCTTCTTTCAAGACAGCAGCCAAGATGATTCTTTAAAATACAAGTCAGATTGTTTCTGTTCTTGTGCTCAAAACCTTTCACTTTTTAAAAAAATATTACTTAGAATAAATGCCAGTGTTCTTACAATGGTCTACAAAAGCCCCTGGTCCTTTGTTATATCTCTGACCTCATCTCCTACCACAGTCTCCTTCATCACTGCTCCAGCCACACCAGCCTCCTTGCTATTCTACCAGCACATCTAATAGGCTTTGCCCAGGATAGCTGCATTCCTTCCCCACTCTCCCTAGAACATACTGGGTAGATATGGCTCTGTTCTTCATCTGCTTTGTGTCTTTGAGGTCATCTGTCAGCCCTTTAAAACTATAACATCCACTTCCTCTACCTACTTCCTTAATTCTATTTTGCTTTATTATATTTTCTATATTTATTAAAATTCCACATAGTGAATATTTTATTGTTTATATATTTATTATCTGTCTCCTCTGATCAGAATGCAACCTCCATAATTTTGTCTGATTTGTTTACTGCTATACCCCCAATGCCTAGAACAATTCTGGGGACATAAAAGGCCCTTAAATATTTTTAATATTGAATGATTTGAATGCATATGTCCTCTAATTAGAAAGTTTTATGCTTATAGTGTTTGCTGATATTTTGAAATATATATTTAGTGTTTTATTACATACATTTTATTTGTTCTGTTTTTCCCTCATTTTCCTTGTGTTTGACTGACTGAGGTTTCTTCTCTTTTTCTTCATTCTGTTTTTCTTGTTTGTTTGGAAAGTATAGTGATTGGGGGCAGGAGAAGAAGGGGACAACAGAGGATGAGATGGCTGGATGGCATCACTGACTCGATGGACACGAGTCTGAGTGAACTCCAGGAGTTGGTGATGGACAGGGAGGCCTGGCGTGCTGTGATTCATGGGGTCGCAAAGAGTCAGACATGACTGAGCGACTAAACTGAACTGAACTGAACCTAGACATCTCTCTCATGAGTTCTAGATACTTCGTCAGCCTTCACACTGCTTCCATTTGGTTGTCTCAACAAATTACATTCCAAACCCAACTTTTTACTTTCTGCAAATGTGCTCTTCCTGAAGTCAGCCTCATGTCAATGATGAGTGGCAACCCACCTTTCTAGTTGCTCAGGTTCAAAACCTTAAAGACATTCTTGACTCCTGTATTATATCCCACCTCCAATCACAGCCATCCATCAGCTTGACTTTCACATTTATATCCTGAATCCAAAAATACACATCTCAACTCAACCATGGTACCCTCCTCCAAGCTACCATTGTCTTTCACTTAAATTATTGCAACAAACTCATAGCAGGTCCCAGGTTCTTCCTCTATGTTCTTCTTTCAAGACAGCAGCCAAGATGATTCTTTAAAATACAAGTCAGATTGTTTCTGTTCTTGTGCTCAAAACCTTTCACTTTTTAAAAAAATATTACTTAGAATAAATGCCAGTGTTCTTACAATGGTCTACAAAAGCCCCTGGTCCTTTGTTATATCTCTGACCTCATCTCCTACCACAGTCTCCTTCATCACTGCTCCAGCCACACCAGCCTCCTTGCTATTCTACCAGCACATCTAATAGGCTTTGCCCAGGATAGCTGCATTCCTTCCCCACTCTCCCTAGAACATACTGGGTAGATATGGCTCTGTTCTTCATCTGCTTTGTGTCTTTGAGGTCATCTGTCAGCCCTTTAAAACTATAACATCCACTTCCTCTACCTACTTCCTTAATTCTATTTTGCTTTATTATATTTTCTATATTTATTAAAATTCCACATAGTGAATATTTTATTGTTTATATATTTATTATCTGTCTCCTCTGATCAGAATGCAACCTCCATAATTTTGTCTGATTTGTTTACTGCTATACCCCCAATGCCTAGAACAATTCTGGGGACATAAAAGGCCCTTAAATATTTTTAATATTGAATGATTTGAATGCATATGTCCTCTAATTAGAAAGTTTTATGCTTATAGTGTTTGCTGATATTTTGAAATATATATTTAGTGTTTTATTACATACATTTTATTTGTTCTGTTTTTCCCTCATTTTCCTTGTGTTTGACTGACTGAGGTTTCTTCTCTTTTTCTTCATTCTGTTTTTCTTGTTTGTTTGGAAAGTACACACTCTATGTCTGTCTTTTGACAATTACGTTAGTAAAATTACAGTATGACAGACAGGAAAAGGCACAAATCATGAGTGGAGCTCAATAAACTTTTCCAAAGTGAATATGAGGATCGGATGGTAACAGATTTTTTTCTTTTACCCAGCACCAGGAGCAAATGAGCAAATTTCCTTCTGCTCCATGGGGTTTGTCTTTAATGTTCTTCTTTTTTTTTTAATGGAAGGAAGGAGTTCTTTTTATTTTGTTCATTTTTTTCCAAGAGAGACCCATTTGTGTAGAAGGAATTAGAAAAACAACGGTATTTTTTTTTTCCTCAAAACTTTCCTCTCTGTTTTCATGCCCACTTTCCTTGACTCAGCATTTTGTGCTCCTCATCACAAGTATTGCAGAGAACTATTCAGGGGGGTTAGCACAAGTTTGTTACAGACTCCCTTGGTGCTTTAGCAGTATGTACACATTACTCAGAAGAATTTTCTCCAGACTGTTTTCGACATGGTGTGATCCCGAAACCTGTAGTGACTCAAGGACAGAACATAATTGCTTGGAAATGGCTTCCAGCCCCATGTTTAGGCCTCTCCTTTACCTCTTATTTACATCAGCTTGCTTTCCTCCCTTTCCGCCCTTCCATTTTTTTCTATAGTCCAAGTTAGTCTATCCATTTTTCATCTAAAGATGTGGTTTTTGATTCAGCACTGCCTCTGTGCTTTCTCGTGTGTCATTTATCTCATTAGAAATGTCTTCATTTGTCCTATTTCTTAATTTAAAAAAAATTTTATGGTTTAAGAGCACTTGAGGTCTACTCTTGTAAATTTATAAGGACATAATATAGTATTGTTAACAACAGGCATAGTGCTATCCATTCTGTGTGGACATAATTCTTTGAGGTCCCAACTTTATAGGAGTCTCCTATTGTATGGGCTTCCCTGGGGGCTCCGTGTTAAAGAATCCACCTGTCAATGCAGGAGACACAGGTTTGATCCCTGGGTCAGGAAGATCCCCTGAAGGAGGAAAAGGCAACCCACTCCAGTATTCTTGCCTGGAGAATCCCATGGACAGAGAAGCCTGGCGAGCTGCACTCCATGGGGTCACAAAAGAGTCGGATATGACTGGGTATGCACACATGCACGCTCCTATTATACACTCACTTTGGGCAGGCCCTGGGATATAGCTCTTGTCCTGTGCACACCATGCATTCAAAACAGAACAAAGGATTCAGAGCTCAGTGAAAGCCTCAGGGCAAGAGCAGCTTTGGTGCTCACTCATTTCTCAGGGTTCCTGGTTCCTGCAGGCATGTGGATACTTCCTTTTAAGTCAGTTCTGTGATGCTTTAATGAATTGTCCCCTCCACTCCCAAATTTCTTCTTCACTTTAGTTGTTTTAGTCAGAAGAATCATTAAGACTGTCAAATCTACCATACTCTCTCACTGAAGTCTGATTTATTATTTCATTTAACTTTAACAAAGTTTTGTTGGTTGCAGGTTGCAGAGATAGAGAAAAATGTCAAATGGTCTCCTACCCCAAGGTGTTCACAGTGAACCACGGGAAACAAAGTTTTACACCATGAGTTATAAAGTAAAGCATGGTGTAATTGTTTTAGAAAAGCAAGTGAGCAAAGAGAACTGACAGTTATTTAGCAATGAACCAGATACTTTTGTTAGGTAGTTAGAACAGGGAAAAGAGTCCCTATTCTAAGAAGAGAAGGACGCCCCAGTGCACGGGAGAGAGAGAGAGAGAGATTTGGCTCCTCTTTTTATCTGTTTTTCTCTCCCTGGGCCTGTCCTATGTAAATTGGGCCACCCAGGAGTGTTGTTTGTTTTACCTGAGGTCCTCACTCAGGTCCTCGGACCTTCCTTTGTTCTACTTTCACAGGCTTTTCTCTTCCTTATCTTTTAGCCACCGCCATTCTGGACTCTTTTCCCTATTCTAACTACCTAACACTTTATATTGGAGAAGGAAATGGCAATCCACTCCAGTACCCTTGCCTGGAAAATCCCATGGACAGAGAGACTGGCATGCTACAGTCCATGGGGTCGCAAAGAGTCAGACATGACTGAGCAACACTTTATATGCACTGACAAAGAGCCCTGGGAAATAAATAGTACTGTCCCCATCTGTACATAAAAGTAAGTGAACTTCCCAGGGTTGTAGGATTAATACAAAGTGGTTTGGTGTCCCAGAATGCTTGAATCTGAAAAGAACCAAATACATCACTTTTCTGACAAAGGTCGTTTCTAGTAGTCATGTGCAGATGTGAGAGTTGGATCTCATAAAGAAGGCTGAATGCAGAAGGACTGATGCTTTTGAATTATGATGGAGAAGACTCTTGAGAGTCCCTTGGAAA
Organism: Cephalophus harveyi; assembly: GCA_006410635.1. Taxonomy (NCBI): domain Eukaryota; kingdom Metazoa; phylum Chordata; class Mammalia; order Artiodactyla; family Bovidae; genus Cephalophus; species Cephalophus harveyi. The sequence continues at coordinate 329,255 of SJYT01002522.1, read as the reverse complement.
GCAAGAAGATCAAACCAGTCCATCCTACAGGAAATCAACCCTAAATATTCATTGGAAGGACTGATACTGAAGCTCCAATACTTTGGCCACCTTGCAAAGAGACGATTCACTGGAAAAGACCCTGAGGCTGGGAAAGATTGAGGGCAGAAGGAGAAGGGGATGACAGAGGATGATATAGTTGGATGGCATCACTGACTCCATGGATATGAGTTTGAGCAAACTCTGGGAGATAGTGAAGGACAGGGAAGGCTGGCATGCTGCAGTCCATGGGGTCACAAAGAGTCAGGCACAACTTAGTGACTGAAGAACGAAAACCTAATATGGAAAACTGGTCATTCCATTGCTGTTCTGGTGTCCTGGAAACAGAGAGGAGCGAGCAATTATGGTCCCTGGAGAGTGGGAAAGTGAAGTATACGTGTAAGGAAGGTAAGGAGGGCCTCAGGAGAACTGACTTTGGAGACAGATCCTGATGATGGCTAAGACATCAGCAGGCAGAGGCTGGGCAGAAAGGCATTTCAGACACAGGAAAGAGTTCAGGCAAAGTGATGGGGGCATTTAAGCACATGACACCGTCAGCTAACTCAGAATAAACAGTGCAGGGAAGGACGTGCATGGCAGGGACGCGGTCAGCAGCCTAGAGGCAGACTTTATAGGGCCCGAGTCAATCTTATGATCGTAATATATTCTTACAACTTTGATTGTAACACGTTAGGACGTGCCAGTGGTTTGCCGCGGCTTATTGGACTGCAGTAGACGTCTGTTTTGTCTATCCAGTGTCTACTTTTTTCCCTATGATAACAGCTCTTAGCTTGGGAAATCCTTCAATCTGAAATGATACCGTTTTGGTAGAACTAATTCTGCCTCCAGCTACAGATGTGAATTTATGACAGAGGCCTGGGTCAGTCAGAGCATCCTATCCTACATTCATGATGATTGGATCGAGATTGACATGTGACACAATCAAGCCAGTAAGACTCAAATCTGGACCTTTTCTTAAAACTGTTGAGAGGATAACCATTTCCAGCTTTCTGTCGGGGTTCCTAAGAGGATAGATAGCATGCAAATCTGTCACTGCTAGGTGCCAGCTTGTCTCCACAAGGGTAGAGTTTGCTTGAAGATGGAGCCAAGAGGGAAGGGGACAAGGCCAGCAGCAAAAAAAAAGTAATACTGAGTCCCTGGGATACTGTTTGTGTCCCTGAGTCCAGCCATGTCCAGACCCTCTACTAGGTGAGGCTCCTTCTCCTCTTTTGCTTAACACAGTATGATTTTATTACAGTTACTTGCAATCAAGAGTTTGACTCACATGAAGATAAAAATTCAACCTGAACAAAGTCAAATAATAGTATCATATTATGTCATCAAAGTGTCAATGTCTTGAGTCTACAAAAAACGACAGGTTCTAGGAGATATAAGAAGAAATGAGTAAACACTCAATTGTATACCTATTATGCAACATACTGTCAGATTTGGTCTGTGCCAAACCCCAGTGAGATCTATATTATGATCCCTTTTTATAAATGAAGAAATTGAGGAATATGAAGGATTATGTTACACAGCTAATAAGTATGCTGCTGCTACTGCTAAGTTGCTTCAGTCGTGTCCGACTCTGTGTGACCCCATAGACGGCAGCCCACCAGGCTCCCCCATCCTTGGGATTCTTCAGGCAAGAACACTGGAGTGGGTTGCCATTTCCTTCTCCAATGCATGAAAGTGAAAAGTGAGCGTGAAGTCGCTCAGTCGTGTCTGACCCTAAGCGACCCCATGGACTGCAGCCTACCAGGCTCCTCCATCCATGGGATTTGCCAGGCAAAAGTACTGCAGTGGGGTGCCATTGCCTTCTCCCAGCTAGTAAGTATAAGAGCCTTGATTTGAACTTGGGCCTTCTACCTCTAAATCTAGTACAGCTGCCTCATTCAGGCAAGTGATTTGATGTATAACAGATGCTAGGTGAATATTCATAAAATCAATTAAAACCTTGGTCACATACAGCTTTAAAATAATCCAGTAATGGTAAAAAGAACCAGGAAGAAATGAAACTCACAGTAGTCTACGGGGTGCCTGGCCGGCTGGAAGTCCTCAGGGCAAGCCTCCACCTGGATGATATCCATCGCAGCATCCTGCTTTCTGGCCGGCATGGTTCTCCCACCTGTGTGGTCTTCTGCCATCTGGGTTTTCCCAGGTATCTCTTCATAGATATCCACCTAAAGCCATGCAACAAGGACAGTCCTGCACTGTTTTGACTTGACTATTGGTTTTTCGCTTACTAATGCTATTCTGTATTCATTCATTCCTCCCAGCTAGTTATTGTTTGTTGTTTTATTTAACACAGTCTCATTTCTCTAAGTGTCACAAGGGCACATACAATGTCTTTTGTTCCCCTCTGAATAGCCGTCGATGTCTGGCTTGGAGGCAGGCCCACAGGATGCCATCAGGCTATAATGGCAGGCTGACCATGGAATAGGCTCTTGATATATCTTATCTTACTTGATCTTCATGACATCTCATTCAAGAAATACCATGATTTTTCTTGATAAAGAATTTAGAAAGGTTAAATAACTGGCCTCTGGTCTCACAGCTAGTCATCTGCCCAGGCAGGACTGGATCCCAGAGCCCTGTGCTCTTGGCTACCAGGGATACACTGAAAAAGGGCGCATCCATGCTTTTGCTCTTTCATGGTCAGTATCCTGAATCATATCAGATTTCTCTGGTGGCTCAATGGTCAAGAATCTACCTGTAATGCAGAAGCTTCAGGAGATATGGGTTCAATCCCTGAGTCAGAAAGATTCCCTAGAGGAAGACATGGCAACCCACTATAGTATTCTTGCCTGGAGGATCCCATGGACAGAAGAGCCTGACGGGCTACAGTCCACAGGGTTGCACAGAGTCGGATTCAGCTGATCGACTGAGCACGCACACACACACCCTTAATCATGCTCCTCTGTTGCCTTTCTCATCATGAAACGCTTCTGATGAACCCCTTCCTGATCTCTGGTTTCACCACCCATCTTAACACATCATGCCACTCTCCTGTCTCTGGTCCCTATCTTTCATTGTTAATGACTTCTCTGAATTATGCTTTTTTATATCCTGTAAACACTCAACCTATTCCAGTGGGGCCCCTAGGCCTACACCTCAGTTCAGGCCCATACCACCACCAAGATGCCTGATTTACCCAAGCCCTGCATGTGGGATTGGAACAATGTGATATGATGTGATAGGCCCATCTCAAACAGGCATTCCAGGTGTTTTGAACCCTGGTAACAGCCCTGGTGGTATCTATTGTTTAAGCCTCTGACTGTTTTGAAGGAGACAGTGTCCATTGAATGTGGATATACACATATACAGTGTTTCCTATCAACAAACAGTGTTAACTAATCAGTTAATTAACAATATACTTCATTTTCATGGTAGCTTACAAAGCACCTTCATCTACATTATTTCATTATCAAAAATAATTCAGATGGGAGTGGGGATGGTAATCAGATAGGGGTTATTTATTTTCATTTTACACATGAGATGCCTAAGCTCAGAGATTAGGTCCCTCTTAAGCAGAGCCTCAGAGCACAGAACTTCAGGAGGCCCTCCCATCAGATTCCACAAGAGCAGGGTGGGCACCTAAGTTGTCTCTTTGAATTTGCCCTCCGGGTGTCTCGCTGAACTCACACTAATCTCAGCCCAGTTTATGAGACCTGCTTCACAGCTAATAAGTAAGAAATTGGAGGCTAGAGTTCGGTGTTCTTGTCCTGTCAATTTCTAAGACACCCAACACCCACCCCATCTTCTGTCTTTCTAGAGAGTTGCATGGTTCAGCCTCTAAAAAGTCACTCCATGAACTGAACCTATTATATGGATGGCCTGGACTGTTTGATCTGGAACCCTAGAATTACAGATACCTTGAAAAGATGGTCTAAGTGTAGATCTTCTGTGTTCTGAAGTTTCAGTTGGTATGGTTCTTTTTCCTTCATTTGTTTATCTTCATCTGCATGTTGGGGTCTGAAAAGTGAAGCGATACCAGGGAAAAAGTGAAGATGAGAGCGTTTTGATGATAGTGTACCCTTCAATCCTAAATGAAATGAATGAGGGAAATGAATTTAAACAGAGCTGAACTCTCCTCTTCCCCTTCCCCCTTCTCCTCCCCTTTCTCCTCCTTTTCTTCTTCTTTAAAGATGAGAGGACCAGGGTCAAGTCAACCATAGAAAATTTCCCCACATTTCTGGCTGTTCCAATCAATTCCAGGGTGAATTCCTGCTTAAATCTAACTTCCCATTGGCTGATGGATGAAATATCAGCCCCACTGTGATGTGGCCCCCACCCTTCTTTCCAACTTCATCCTCTGCTTCTTCTCTCCATGTTTATGCTAATCTACACTCTAATTCCCCAAACTTTTCATCCTATTTTGAGCAACTCTTCCTTCATATTTGCTAGTTCCTTTTTCAGTCATGCCTTCCCCATCTTACACTGCAGAGAAACAGAGCACCCTTTCCAGTCTAACTCAGCTCCCCTCTGAGAAGTGCTGCCTAATTCTCCCAAGCAAGCGTTGCCTGACTCTTTTATCCCTCGATTGTATATTAAAATGTACAGTCTGCAGATCTGCTTCTGGCTCTTCCATTTTTCCTTGACACTAACTAAAAATCAGAGCTCTGTTAATTCATGTGTGTACCCCCAGCACTAATGCTTTGTAACCCGCAGCAGCGAAGTCTTCCAGCTAGCACTCCCTCATGAAAGGCATGACTACCACACACCTCTATACTGCCAATAGCTGCAGTGGAGGAGTAGAGGAAGGGAGTCAAGGTGAAGAGTATAGTCAACAGCTGAGGACCGGGGACAGAACCCTGTGGAGCATCAGCATCCAGATGTGAGCGTGTTTCTGGCAACACAGTGAAGTAGAGAGCTCTACAGCCACTTTTACATGGAAAGCAGAGACAGAGAGCCCTCAGAGAAAAGCAGAAGTGGTCATGCAGGAAGGAGAAACACCGGGAGAGAGAAATATTCTGTGACAATGGGAAGAATTTTAAAGTTTCACTCATCCAATGACTGGTGACTCTTATCCACCATCAAGGCCACTAGTTCTAGAACAGGGGCTGTGGAGGGAGGGCTGAGATCCAGCCCCTATTCTGCCTCTAAGAACCTAAGATGAACCTTTCTAAAAGTCAAATGTTTCCATCTATAAATGAAAAGTCATAATGCTAGCCTCTACAGTTGCCATGAAAGTGAAATGTGATAAAAATGCTGAAAGCCTAGCACTGCTTACAGCATGTAATTGGCTCTCCAAACTGTCGGTGTCCTTTTCTTCATCACAGCATCTGCTGAGTTAGAATCACCCAAGGCTTCTCTTCCCATTGCTGACATTTTTCCTAAGGCATTTACCTGCCTGGCTGATGTACATGTCCTTTGTAATCCATCTTTCTATCCCCCGGGTTTTGTCCAGTAGTTTCTACATGGCTGGATCTCCATAAATAACTGTCAAATTACATTTAGTGTTGTGACTCCTAGGAATGCTAGGGGTGTATTATTTCTGCTTTAAAACTCTTTTGTGGCTTCCACTGACATATAGAATAAGGTTTAAAACTGTGTCGTCCAAGAGGTCATTGTTCACATGTGACTTTTGAACATCTGAAATGTATGGTCCAAACTCAAGCTGTTTGTGTAAAACACTTCTGGATCTTTAAGACCTGGTGTGAAGAAAAGGATCTAAAATATTTCAGTAGAAACTTTAATACTGATTACATGGTGAAATGATAATGTTTGGGATATATTAGGATCGTTTTTTTTGTTTTTTGTTTTTTGCTTTTTAGAAGATAGCTGCTAGATACATTTTAAGAGACATATGTGGTTTGCATTATATTTCCACTGGACAGGATTGGTCTGAATGATTAATTAGGGAACGCAGGCCCTCCTGGATCTTGCTCTGTATATGACTTCATTCCTGCTGCTCCACACCACACTTTATGCTCAAGCATCGTCCAGCTCTTCGTGGACACCTGTACTGGCCTCCCTGTGCAGTACTGCATCTTTGCCCCCCACCTTGTCCCCTGCCTGGAACGTGCATCCTGCCCATTTTCACCCGGCGAGTTCCTACATGTTTTCATGATTCAGCTCAGCTGTCACTCTGCGGAAAGCATGCCTACCACCTCACTTCTGTGTTTTCATAACTTTTAACAGTGATTATCTGATATTGTAAATTCCTACTTCCATGGTCATTTTCCCCTCCAAATGACCCCCTCACCCCTACCACTCTGGTCTTTATTCTTGAGCTGAACTAAGTATAGGGAATACACTGTATTATTCATTTCTGTACCTGAGAATCTAGCAGTGTCTGAACAGAGAAAAAGCTCAATAAGTGTTGAACTAAGTAGCTAATCATCTGACATGTGGTTACTCTGTGCCCAGCACTGTGTTAGGTGCCAAAGGGTAATCACAGGACTCATGAATTCAAGGTCAGGCAGGAGCTCAAGGAGAGAGATGAAGCAGGGTTTTCCTCCATGATCCAGCTTGTGTGTTTTTAGCCTCAGCCAGGAAATGCTGATACATGCTCCTCCAGAGCTCACAGGCCATGTTTATTTTAATGGATTATAAATAACTTCCATGGGTAGGTGGTGAGAGAGACAAGCAGGCTCTGAAGGATCAGGCAAAAGCACTGCTATATGCCAAGCCCAGGTCTGGATCAAGAACAAGAAAAATGGGCCCTGCCCACAAGGAGCTCAGAGAAGGGAAGAGTGAGGATGAACTCACATCTCAGCAAAGGACGGACACGATGTTAGTGCAAACGTGTGCGTGTCTTACAGCAGCACCACAGGGAAGGGACTAGAGGAGGAGAGTGAGGAAGGCTTCTCACAGGAGCGGTCATTTGATGGGTAGTAGAAGTCTGCCAGATCACTAAGTTGGGCTGAATGAAGTAAATGAGCAAAGAGACCTGAAACAGCACGGTGTGTTTTGGAAACTGTCAATTCTTTGAGACCCACATGATTGTCATATGCCTGTTTGACTATATTTCTCTCACTGGGGAACCCCCAAGGGTACTGGCTAGCTCTCTGTCACTGCCCCAGCCCCTGAAAGTGAAAGCTGCTCAGTCGTGTCTGACTCATTGTGATGCCAGGGACTATACAGTCCATGGAATTCTCCAGGCCATAATACTGAGAATACTCAGAATACTCAGAATTCCCTTCTCCAGGGGATCTTCCCAACCCAGGGATCAAATCCAGGTCTCCCACAGTGCAGGTGGATTCTTTACCAGCTGAGCCACCAGGGAAGCCCAAGAATACTGGAGTGGGTAGCCTATCCCTTCTCCAGTGGATCTTCCTGACCCAGGAATCAAACCAGGATCTCCTGCATTGCAGGCGGATTCTTTACCAGCTGAGTTATCAGGGAACCCCCAGCCCTTGTGGTTAGCAAATGGCCAGCATGCTGGGGACTCAGCAAGCCTCTGCTGAGTGAGTATAGAGTGAGCTAGAATGAGGTGACCCCAAAAGGCCAGGCAGGACCCTTGAGCACCTTCTCTGTACCAGACACTTTGCATGGGGTGCTGAACCAGGTCAGGCACTAGAGACAACTGGCCCATTAAGGAAAAACAGTTCCGTCATCAGAGGGTCAGTGGCTAATTAATGCTTTTCCTTTAGAAGATAAAACTCACCTAAGTTCTTGATGGTAAAAACTCTTCCAAGCCTGAAAGTAAAGAGAAAAATTGTCATTTTCATAAATCTACCCACGTCAAACCCCAACCAGGCCTCTGTTTGGTTACAGATCATTAGAGACATGACCAAAGGGTGAGGCAAGTGAGGTCTCAGTACAGAGCAAAGTAGATGCTGTCAACAGAATGCTTCATGAACTGTTGCCAGTGGAGCTGACGATCAGTCCAAAAAAATAAAAAATAAAAACCAAAAAACAGTCATTCCTAAAATCATGGTGCATGCCAGAGGTAATGTATAATTTGACTTAGAAAATTAAGTTGTTCTCTGCATGCCCATCCAGGAATGCATCTGTAGAATAAAGAACTTTTAAATCCATGAGCAAATACGAATTGTGATATTTGAGCAATGTTCCCATGAGCAAAATTGGTACAGGCAAGTATGCAAGCCATGCTGGGCACTCTTCCTTTCCTAATCACACACCACCTGATCAAAAATCAGCTCGTGTGTGATCTAGACCTGGCACCATTAAACTTAGGCCCCAGTGACCACAACCTAGCCCTCATTTAGTCATTTGTCTTATATCATTCACAATCTGGAATCTAGCCAAGAACCCGAATAGAACAGAAAATAAGCATCCAAAATGCTGCTGCAGAGTCCACGCCCAAGAGCTCATATCCCTTCCTTTGAGGAGAGCCTCCCGGTTTGCATTCAGGGACGACTGGCTCTCATTTTCCACACAATTCTAACAGATTGGATGGCAACACTTGTAGAAAGACAAGTTAGATGGACCTTGCTTTATATTTCTGCTACATTACTTACAGTTATTTAACTGCTCTGAGCCTTGAGTTCTCATCTGTAAAAAGCAGTGATGCCAGCTCACAGGGTGCCTGTGAGGATTACATGATGCCATGCATACACATGCCGGGGTCCAGCCCCGGTGGATCCAGGGTGATTCGAAGGGTGGACGGCGTTGGCAAGGAAAACTTATTTATTTATTTATTAATATAAGATTAGATTAGAAAGAGATAGTATAGTAGGAAAATTAAGTGGAGAAAAGAGGCTGAATAACTTGGTTTACGAGCTAAACTAATAAAACTCCGGAAAGGAGTTTGCACCATCTACGTTAGGCCGCCGGCGCCTGTTTGAATATCGGAGAGTGCCCCGCCTTGGGCGCTCTCTCTCACAGATCTTAAAAGCCAGGGCAAGTAAGTAGACATGATGAGCCGCCCGCTCCAGATGGGAATTCAGCCTGAAATTAAAGTATAAAGAGGAGACACAGGGGAAACCAGTCCAGCGACTGATCCCATCCTCTACTGTTCAGAAGGCCTTTTATACGTTTGATTGTACATAGAGATCAATGGGTAATACAAAATTATGCGGCGTCAACAGCCCTGACTCTTATCAAAACCAGGCTTTTCTCTCTGCATACCTAATTGTATACACAAGTCTTAGGTGATTTACATTTCTCCTAGCCAAAAGGGCCAATTAACATTTTACAGCCTTTTTCCTGATAAGGGTTTGTCAACCAGAAGATTTATTTGTGTTGATCTTCCCAAAGTCTGCTGCCACTCTCAGAAAGCACTAAATAAAGTTACATTCTTACATAGCAAGGACACAAGGGGAGTGCAGTGATATATAACAAAGAAAAGTAATTAACTCAAAAGTCTAGTGTTGCTAACATCAAAACTACTATCTATCCTTTTCCATATCCCGTTTACATTGATTAACATCCTCCCAGGTGCCTAAAAGATAAAGAATATGGAGGCCTGGCAGCAGTCATTGAGTCAACAGTGAAAACCGTCACCAATGTAATTTTTAACTCTTTAGAAAAGGCTCTGTTTCTTTAAGATGCTTTTAAGCTTTGTGCCTCTCGCAGTTGGGGGCTGTAAGCAACTCACAAGCTGTGAGAGGTCTGGGGAACCTGTTAGGCAAGCAAGCTAGAGAGTTATCAGAGGGGGTTTAACTGAAACATCCCTTTCAAATGCAGAAGACTAAAGCCTTGAATTGACTTTTCCAGAGAATATCAGAAGAGTGGAAAAGCAGAGTACAAAGGCCGGCAGATTCTTATTTTTTGGGGGGTGGATGCTCAGGAAATTCCAGGGGGGACCCCTGAAACCTGATCACGTCCTTGCGTATGTCAGGCTTCCTACCGCATGACCTTGTCATGGGCGGGATTCCTCACACTGGCCCCCGACATACACAGGTGAAAAAATGAAAGTGTTAGTCGTGTCCGACTCTTTGTGACCTCATGGATTGTAGCTCGCCAGGCCCCTCTGTCCATGGGATTCTCCAAGCAAGAATACTGGAGTGGGTAGTCATTCCCTTCTCCAGGGGATCTTCCCCACCCAGGGATCAAACACGGGTCTCCCACATTGCAGGCATATTCTTTGCATCTGAGCCACCATATACACAGGTACCTACCCCCATACCAAGGACCTGGTGTGTACTGGACCACATGGAAACTCACTGCTGGACACAAAGAGGTTGACAGGAGAAGGAAATAACAATTGATAGAAATAATAAAACAACTACAGCATGTAGACAATGGCAGTTTGGTGTGAAGACAACTCATTCTGAACACCTACAAGGGCCTAAGAGCATCTCAAGAAAAACATGAACAGTGCCCATTCAGCCCCTTATGTTTCAGAGAACTCCAAGTCATCAAGAAATGGAGAAATCAGATTCCAGCCACTGAGCTCAAAAACATGAGATGAACATAATACATGTCTGAAGGTTGAAAGAAAAATATTTTCATGCTTTTTAAATTTTGAATGGGATAAAATTGTGGTCATTTGGAAAGCTCCATTGTGCAGAAAAGTTTATCATTTGCTGAAACTGCCAGGTAAGTGAAGCATCTTTCTACTTTCATTAATAGGAAAAATAAGCATTTCTAGTTTTCTATCTCCAAAATATATCACAAATGAACAATCCTTTTCAGTAATCATAAGAAAAATAAAGCAGAAAGATGAAGGACCTCAAGTAAAGGCACCCAGTGAGGAAGGAGTAGTACCTTAACTGACCCAGTTAAAACAGTAAGTAAGTAAATACCTACTGTGTGCTAAATGCTGGACTAGGTGGTCACCTGCTTCATCCAGCTTAGTTCACTCAGCAACTCAGTGGAACAACTGTTGGTCTCATTACTTACTGAGCATCTACTACTGCACAAGGCTTATGCTTCCTGCCATTCCAGAGAATACACCGTTTTACAGAAGACACAGCTAAAGCTCAGAGAGGTAAAGTGCCTGGGATAGATTCCAGCACTTACTATTAAACTGCCTGAATTTACCTCTCTTCATTCTCACAATGACTTCTGCTGGGGGTGTTCCTATGGCCACATGTGAGGAAATGGAGGTCCCAGGTCACATAGCCAGAAGCCAGAATCAAAGCCCGTGATTCTGCTTGGGCCCTAATCACGTTGCTAGCACCATGCCCACCAGAAGTCCAAAAACTCTGCCTTCAAGGGTCTGGTCATTCTCGTGGAACCACAGGCTATACAAATTTGGCATGTGACGAGGAACTCCTCTCTCCTGAAGGGACAGTTATTAGAGGCCAGTTGGTAATGACCGCCTTACATCAGGTGCCAGGAATGCGCTACTACCCCCTTCTCCCATCCTAACACGGTTTCCGTCTCTGATCATACTGGGCTCAGACTTCAGAATCTTAGCAGGCAAAGTCTAAAAATGCCTCTGAAATTGCACAGAATAACAAAACGAAGAGCTTTCCTCCCTCATGAAGGAAACTACTTCAGAATCAACTCTGCACACTTGCTTTAGCTATGAAGCTGATAAGAAGAAAAGAAACTGTACCTTTTGGAGTTCTTCAATTCTGACTTCATAAGCTGCTAAAATAAACATGAGACAGTTATTTCAAGGCAATTTCTCACAGCATCCATTTCTTACACAGTACCCCAGATTAAAGCAGTTATGGACGGGGGCAGAGTTCCGTTTTCTCAACCCTCAGAACAATCAGTGTATGGGAAACTCGTCCACAAGGTTTAGGAAATTCTCAGGTCATCGATCATGGTATCTTTCCTTTGGGGATTTCAGGGATGGAAAGTACAGTCAACGAAAACATTTGAAACAGTTGTCAGTTTCCTTTTTGTTAAGCAGATTGAAGAGAAAGTACTGCAATCGAGTGGTAGCAATCAGAAGGCAGACTTGAAAGGAAAGGGAAAGGAAATAAGCCCACAAAAGCCCAGGTCCCACTTCATCAAATCCAACTCCACAGTGTGCCTAAAAGTGGCTCCATAAGCCATTTTGTTTCCATGATACAGCTGGCTGTCAACTAAGGCTCAAATACCTTTCAATTTTTCCAAAAGTTTTGTGGATTTTATTTAATGACATGATGCCAAATTTAATCATTAACTAATATTAGTAGTAGCAAGAATTGGGGTTCAGAGCTCAGTCCTGCCATTTCCTACCCGTGGAACTACAGACAAATTACTTCCGTTTTTTGAACCTCAGATTGCTTATCAGTGAAATGGGGCCAACTGGTATCTGCCTTCCAGAGTTCATGGGAAGATTAAAGCAGATGATGTAAGAAATGTAAACCTAACAGAGCACCAGACATTGTATAGAAAATGATATATTTTAAATAAAATTGCTAATTTAATTTTTCTTTGCTTAAAAGTTTTCTATAAACATTTCACCTACTGATAGTACATAATAAATAAGACTTTCCCTGTTCCTTTTCTCTTTCTTGCTGCTGGAGTCCTAAAGGTTTAGTTTACAGAACTGACCAAACAACACCACACATTTCTAAGCCACTTTTACTCCACATATGCAATTCCTTCATAAATTATTTAAATGAAATCAGTTTCTCTTTAGGGACTATCTGCATGCGATTGTTGACACAAGGACCTAAAATTCTGTGTGGCAGATTAATAACCTGTACTTCAACTTTGGTAATTATACACTTATTTTCACCAATTTTTGAATCAACACATTTTATTCTATTACTTGCTTTAAAAACATTTAAGAATATCTGCTTATGATGCAGTTGGCCCCATCCTTTTCAAGTATGGATTTATTTTCCACTTTTAAAAAATGATAATCTCCTTTTCTCCCCCTCCTTCAATTTATTCACCCTTCTGTGTTTTTGAAAGAATTAACAAATCACGATATCTTTGCTTCTACCTGTCACCTGATGGGGAGGGAGATATTATTATTCTTAGAAATGAAAAAACCAAGGCCCAGAGAGAACTAACTTGCTAAGGCTAATAAGCAAAGATAATACACACACAATTAATAATGCATTCATAACTTGACACTTTTTTTTAATTTAAACAAAGTGGATGTTCTCTCAACAGTAAGTGTTGCCATCAAAACTTGCTCCCAAGTAGGAATATAAAGTACCAATGATCATACCTCAGGGGTCAGGAAAGGACTAGGAATTGTAATAGGAGGATGTAACCCTCCCATCAGAGCCCTCACTTAGCTTCCACAGGGAATTACCTCTCTTTCCACTGAATAGCTTTGTCCCAGCTGGGAGAAAAATGACAAATGTCAGAAGCTGGTCTTCAGCAACCCTTCACCTGTACTCCAGTATGCCACACTAGTACCACATCAAGGTCATGTCTTCCAGACCCTCAGCTCTTTGTCCAGAGTAACTAACCAGGAAACTCCCTGAGTGAGTTTCTAACTAACTGTGTCACTTTGCAAAAGTCCCTTTCCCGTGTTTTACACCAGGAGGTGAGACAATTAGTACTAATATTAGAACAATAATAATTAAAAAAATAGCTGACAGGTTTTTTTTCTCATGATAATCACTACTATATCTGATATACTGAAGAGGTACAGACACTCAGAAAAGTGAAATAACTTGCCCAGGGTTGCTTAGTTAGGAAATGGCTTTCAACATGTCTCCTAGCCATGGAATCATTCATTCATTTAAACACACTCTTCAGTCAGTTCAGTCACACAGTCATGTCCGACTCTTTGTGACCCCATGAATCGCAGCACACCTGCCCTCTCTGTCCATCACCAACTGCTGGAGTTCACTCAAACTCATGTCCATCGAGTTGGTGATGTCATCCAGCCATCTCATCCTCTGTCGTCCCCTTTTCCTCCTGCCCCCAATCCCTCCCAGCATCAGGGTCTTTTCTGAGTCAATTCTTTGCATGAGGTGGCCGAAGTATTGGAGTTTCAGCTTTAGCATCAGTCCTTCCAATGAATACTCAGGACTGATCTCCTTCAGAATGGACTGGTTGGATCTCCTTGCAGTCCAGGGGACTCTCAAGAGTCTTCTCCAACACCACGGTTCAAAAGCATCAATTCTTCAGCGCTCAGCCTTCTTCACAGTCCAACTCTCACATCCATACATGACCACTGGAAAAACCATAGTCTTGACTAGACGGACCTTTGTTGGCAAAGTAATGTCTCTGCTTTTGAATATGCTATCTAGGTTGGTCATAACTTTCCTGCCAAGGAGTAAGCGTCTTTTAATTTCATGGCTGCAGTCACCATCTGCAGTGATTTTGGAGCCCAGAAAAAGAAAATCAGCCACTGTTTCCACTGTTTCCCCATCTATTTCCCATGAAGTGATGGGACCAGATGCCATGATCTTCGTTTTCTGAATGTTGAGCTTTAAGCCAACTTGTTCACTCTCCTCTTTCACTTTCAAGAGGCTGTTTAGTTCCTCTTCACTTTCTGCCATAAGGGTGGTGTCATCTGCATATCTGAGGTTATTGATATTTCTCCTGGCAATCTTGATTCCAGCTTGTGCTTCTTTTAGCCCAGCGTTTCTCATGATGTACTCTGCATATAAGTTAAATAAGTAGGGTGACAATATACAGCCTTGATGTACTCCTTTTCCTATTTGGAACCAGTCTGTGGTCAGGAAGCAAACACAATATTACAGGAGCATAAACGAAACTTCTCTGGTTGAAGTTATCCCCAGGGGTTTCCAGGACCCCTTGGGACAGCTCTTGGCTCTAGGAAGCACAGTCTGAAAGGCACTGTCTAGATGAGCTCTGAGGACGATTCCACAGAGCTTTCAGAACAGCCTAAATCTTGCTGCCCCATCACCCAGTTGGTATGAAAGGGTGAAGTTTCAGAAAGTCACCTGTGCTGAGCTAGGCACCCTGAGGGGGTGACCTTTTGTTTTTCTTGGCATTGTTCAAGAGACAGACTCACCCAAAGGTGATGGCAAAAGCCTTCTCCTCCTTTCCTTCTCCCTCTCTTCTTCCTAGAAGGGCAGTATTTAAAGATTCCTCACCCTTGGTGAGCAGAGGAAGAAAGAAATCGATTCTGAGCTAATTTTTTCTCCAGGTTTACTGATTCTTCTGTTCCCTCCATTCTGCTATTGAGCTTTTTTTTCTTTACTGTATTTTTTAGTTCTAAAATTTCCATTTGTGTTTTCTTTACATCTCCCATTTCTCTACAGAGATATCCCCTATTTTTGGATAAGACTTTTTTTCTCAATTTGCTTCAATCATATTTATAATTCTCATGAAGCATGTTTATAATAGCCACTTTAAAGCCTTTGTCAGACAATTCTAACACTTCAGTCATCCCAATGTTGGCATCTGTCAATCATCTCTGTTTAAGTTGAGACTTTGCTGGCTGTTGGTATGATGAGTGATTTTTGATTGAACCATGATCTTTTAGAGTATTATGTTGTGGGACTCTGGATACTATTTAAGCCTTCTGTTTCAGCTAGGATGGCAGCAGAAGTACAGAGGACTGCCTTTTTCCTGCCAGGTGGGGGTAGAAGTGTAGGTTCCCCATTTCTTGGTCTTGTTGATACCCAAGTAAGGCAAGGGCTCCTCATCACTTCTGAGCAGAAGTGGGTGCTCTGGCCTCCTGCTAAGCTTCTGCTGGTAACACTCTGGCTGGGAGGGGTGGGAGTGCTTGTTATCACTCCCAACATAGCCTCTACTGATACCACAGGGAGAGAGTGCCTTATTGCTGAGAGTGTGTGAAGGTCTTGACTCTCCATAAGGTCTGCTCTGGTGCTGTCCCGACAGGGAGGGGAAGGGACGCCTTGTTATTGCTGGGTGGAGGGCTGGAGTCCGCATCCCCATGTGCTCTTCACTAACCTTCGCTGTAGGTGGAGTTTGTTACCCTGCCAGGGACAAAAATCCCAGCTCCCTACTTCAACTTCTTCACCAGCAGAAGGGTTGGGGTGCATCATCACAGCCTGATAAGGGTGGATGTCAAGACTCTCCACTCAGCCTTGGCTGGTGGTGGTGGGGCCAGTTTGTTATTTTCTGTGACATTAGCTGGGATAAAGTAGTTGTTGTCTAGAGGCTTTCTGTTTTTCTAGGCTTCCCTTTTACTGGTCCTTTGGCTAGAATGAGCAGGCTTCTGCTGGAGCTGCTTTGTCTGTTCCTGTGGTGTTTCTGGGTTGCCAGTTTCTTCAGCTCCAAGGCTGGGATATATGAAGCAAGAAGAAAACCCAGGGAACTCACCACTTATCCTTCCTTGGGTCCAGAGGTGCCTAGCTGGTCTACCTTCTTTTTACCTTTTCACAGTGTTCTAGTTTTCTTATGTTTGTATATAAAAATATAAATATATATGTATATATTTGTTTTGAATATACAGTATCCAGGGGTTTTAGTTGTACTTAGCAGGAGCACTAGGGAAAAGTATATGTGCTCCATCCTCTCAGAGAAGAGTTCACTTGACTTTACATGCATTACCTTCTCAAACACACAGAACAGTTACACAAAGAAGATATTATATCCATTTCGTAGATAAATACACTGAGATTTGTACATCTTTCAAACAGTAAGTGTAAAGAGGATGAAACACATGTGGAAAAGTCAAATGAACATGGACAAGTGGGAGTGAAATAGCCTATTTCCTTCCCTTTTTTTGCCTATAGGGGAACTATCCCTTGCCTCTTTAGAGAGGAGTGGGGAAAGGAGCGTGGGCTAAAACAGCATCCTTTCCATCCCAGACTAGGGTTCTCTGGCTTCCACAGAGAATCTCCTGGCAGGCTTCTATCCTATCCCCCACAGGATGCCATCCTGGCTGGGGAAGCCCTCACCATCCGCGCCCTTCTCCCTCTCTCCCCACTTCCAATTCCTTTGCACAGTGACCTCTCAATTGCATCAGTGGCTTATTTTCTGAGCCCTTTCTCTTTTCAGTCATAAACACTTATCTTCTCAGCAGCACTGAGGGACACAAAGGATTCCTCAGTGAAAGACTAAGGAGAGGCCTGGGTTAGCAGTTCCTTCGTTGGGAACCCCAAATGATATCCCCACAGACCCCCCTTGAACATCTGTGGCCTGGAGAGCACACCTGCAGGCCTCTGGTCCAGCTTCTTTCCTTCCAGTCCTCAGCTTCACCCTACACATGAAGGACCTTGCCTATGTCACCCTTATCCTCTCCTGCCCCCCAGAGAGACTCCTGTCTCTCGCAGCTCCATTTGTGGCCTGGAGAGCACACCTGCAGGCCTCTGGTCCAGCTTCTTTCCTTCCAGTCCTCAGCTTCACCCTACACATGAAGGACCTTGCCTATGTCACCCTTATCCTCTCCTGCCCCCCAGAGAGACTCCTGTCTCTCTGCAGCTCCATCTGTCCTGAGCTGGAAGGACCCAGGGAAGAGACCCAAGCAGCATCCTAGAGACCCGCCTGCAGGAGGGCATTCTGGGGGGTCTCTTGAAGTCCAGAGGGAAGCTGCAGGGGAGCATCCCCTTGGCCCTGTGAACACCTGGCTCTGCAGGAAAACATGCAGCTGGGATGCAGTCCAAATGGGGCTCACAACTTTTCTATTCAAAGTGTAGTCTGTGGACCATTGGCATCAGGGCACCTTTAGAAATGCAGAATCTCTGATCCAATCCAGAGCAACTGACCCAGAATCTACGTTACAAGACAACCAGATAATTCATGTGAACTTGCTTTGAAGGCAGGGGCCCAGGCACCCCAACTATGAGGCAGTACTGCCTTCTGGGTTGATGCAGACAGTATCTTAAGCTAGTATTTTACAAGCCAGTTTGGAGAATCTAGAGCTTACCCAGTCTAGGAGAAAGTTTTTCCAGTAGTTCTTTGACCCCTTATTTCCTGGGGGGAGAATGGAAATTCCAATGGGTTCTAATTCTTACCCGTGAACTTCCTAAGCACGTGTTCCCAGGCAAATTACTTCCACTCCCAGAGCCCTGGGCTTCCTGTTTGTACAATAAAGAGGTTGAAGCAGGGGATCTTTAACTCTCCTTTCAGGGAACTCAAACACGCTTGAATGAGAAGCAGCATAAAACTGTGGGAAAAGCATGGATCTTACAGGCAGTCTGGCCCATTGCACAGTATAGCCCTTCCACATATTACTTGTGTGACCATATGCAACTCAGTCTCTCTAATTTTCAGTTTTCTGTCTCTAAAAGTGGATGAATACAATGGCTATATCAACAGGCACGTGCACAGAGGACCTTTAACAGGACTGTGGCCCACAGCACAGCTCAGTAAATACTAGTGTTTATTCTAGCACTGATATTTATGCCTTTTGTAGAGAACTGGTTGATTCAATTGATATAGACAGAACAAAGACACAGAAACCTGAAGAAATGCTTTGAGTTTCTGATTCTTCACCATCTTGCCTGAGACAGTCTTTTTTCATGGAAAGGTCTGAGCTTTGTTGGTAATACCAGAGGCAGGAAGACCCAGTCCAAACCAGTTGTCAGATCCATTTAATGAATCCCCTGCTCCTACTCAGGCTAAACACAAGGACCTCATTCCCCTGGTCTGTTATCTCCCTTTTCCACAGGGAGTGAGCAGGGGACTTCAAGACAGACATCAAGAGAAGAGAGATGAAGTTTCCATGGGAGGAGAAGGAAGAAAAATGAATCACCATAACTTGATTTTCCCTCCCGTATATCTACAAAAGGCAAAGTGTCTAAGTAGATTGGTGAGGGAAAGAAGAAAGTAATGAGAAGGCAGCACTTGGAGCCGGGAGATGGCACTGACGCAGAGCTGGCTTTATTTATATATTTAATAGGCTAGAAGCGGGGAAAAGAGAGAAATGTGACGGGAAAGCAGCATGGCTGTTAACTTTTAAACCTAGAGTTAGCTGGGGGAAATACCATTTTGGACATATTTTCATTCCATACAGGATTACAATATTAATTGGCTTAGCACACTTACAATCAGCAAATTTTTTTGCGGTGCACAGGTTAATGGAGTTGGAGTGTCTCAGATAGGAAATTGTTGCCTCATAATTATGCGGTTCTTCAAATTCAGCACTGAGAAGTGTGGAGAAAAAAAAGGTTACTTAAAGCAAAACATTTTTAAAACACATTTTCAAACTCTGGGTATTTTTTTCCTCATTAGAGAAGTAATACAAGTAAGTCTGGCCAATGTGGTGACCTATGGCCAATCTGGAAGGCACACCACCCCCACTTTAAATACAGATTTCTGGATGAAATAGAACAATGTAAAGAATTATATCAAGAACCCATAATTTACCTAGAAATCAGTAAGGTAAAAACCCCCAGGTGCCAGAGATAGGAAATTCACAATTAAAGTGTCAGAATTGCAGCCAAGGGACCCAATGAGAAATTGGGATCAAATAAAAAAAGATCCCAGTGACTAGTGACTAGACTAAATTCAGTCTGAGCTGCAGGCCTCCACTGAATGGGAAGCTGGAACTGAGCTAAAAGAATAAGGTCCAGGATCACAAAATGCCATCCCATCTGTAAAACTAATTGTAATAACCATGCACTCTCCCAAGGAGCAAACAGGAAAGCCACCTATCTGAGGAGGCCAGTTGTAGCTCCGAGAGTCACCCGGGAGAAGGAAGAAACGCTTCAGCCCAGCACCGAGGGGACGGGGTTCTAAAGGCATGCTATGTGTGTTCCTGAGACACGAAGCCAGCCTGCTGTTAGAAGCCAAATCCGCGCCCACCCCCTCCCCCACCACCACCACCGGCTCCCCTGTAAAGGAAACCTGAAGCCATTCTGTAAAGATGCTCCCACACCCATAGCACCTGTGGTTTCCCAAGGGAAGAATCCCCACTCAAAACAGGCTTATAACGGAAAACTGCTAATCACACAAGAAGACGAGCCACTACAGGGAGTCAAAAGATCGAATGAAGAGCCTGTGGCTCAGAGTGAAGTAAGCCAGAAAGAGAAAAACAAATATCATATGTTGACACATATATATGGAAACTAGAAAAATAGTATTGATGAAAATATTTGCAGGGAAGGAATGGAGATGCAGACATAAAGAACAGCTTTGTGGACACAGCAGCAGCAGGAGACAGTAGAATGGATTGAGAAAGTAGCATTGACACATATACACTACCCTGTGTAAAACAGAAAGCTAGTGAGAAAGCCCGACTCTTTGCAACTCCATGAACTATACAGTCCATGGAATTCTCCAGGCCAGAAGACCAGAGTGGGTGGCCTTTCCCTTCCCCAGGGGGTCTTCCCAACCCAGGGACCAAACCCAGGTCCCCCACAATGCAGGCAGATTCTTTACCAGCTGAACCACAAGAAAAGCCCAGGTATATTGGAGTGGGTAGCCTATCCCTTATCTAGCAGATCTTTTCCAATTAATTTGCCAAATTTCCCTAAAATTTCGCAAATTCCGACCCAGGAATTGAACCAGGGTCTCCTGCATTGCAGGTGGATTCTTTACCAACTGGGCTATCAGAGGCAATAGCTAGTGGAAAGCTGCTATATGGCACAGGGGGCCCAGCCAGGTACTCTGTGGTGATCAAGAGGGGTAGAAATGGAGAAGGGAGGAAAGTTCACAAGGGAGGGGATATATATATAAATAGTCATGGCTGATTCACATTGTTTTACAGCAAGAATGAACACAACACTGTAAAGCAATTACCTTCCAACTAAAAAATAAAAAAAGAATAAAGTAAAATTAAAATGCTAAATAATAATTATTGAAGATTGTGAAACAGGGCTATGGGAATTATTCTCAGGTACCATTCAGGAGCAGGATAGAGATTTTCATTATCATTAGACTTAGTTAACTGTGGATGTCAAACTTTGTCACCAAAAAAGAATAGAAATAGAATATTTAACTTCTTAAGTGGTAGAAGTTCAGTTCAGTCACTCAGTCATGTCCGACTCTTTGCAACCCCATGGAATGCAGCATGCCAGGCCTCCTTTTCCATCACCAACTCCTGGAGATTTCTCAAATTCATATCCATTGAGTCGGTGATGCCATCCAACCATCTCATCCTCTGTTGTCCCCTTCTTCTCCTGCCTTTGATCTTTCCCAGCATGAGGATCTTTTCAAATGAGTCAGCTCTTCGCATCAGGTGGTCAAAGTACTGGAGTTTCAGCTTTAGCACCATTCCTTCCAAAGAACACACAGGGCTGATCTCCTTCAGAATGGACTGGTTGGATACCCTTGCAGTCTAGAGGACTCTTAAGATTCTTCTTCAACATCACAGTTCAAAAGCATCAATTCTTCAGTGCTCAGCTTTCTTTATAGTCCAACTCTCACATCCATACATGACTTCTGGAAAAACCATAGCCTTGACTAGACGGACCTTTGTTGGCAAAGTAATGTCTCTGCTTTTTAATATGCTATCTAGGTTGGTCATAACTTTCCTTCCAAGGAATAAGCATCTTTTAATTTCATGGCTTGCAGCCATGAAATTAAAAGACGCTTACTCCTTGGAAGAAAAGTCATGACCAACCTAGATAGCATATTCAAAAGCAGAGACATTACTTTGCCAACTAAGGTCGGTCTAGTCAAGGCTATGGTTTTTCCAGTGGTCATGTATGGATGGGAGAGTTGGACTGTGTAGAAAGCTGAGCACTGAAGAATTGATGCTTTTGAACTGTGGTATTGGAGAAGACTCTTGAGAGTCCCTTGGACTGCAAGGAGATCCAACCAGTCCATTCTAAAGGAGATCAGCCCTGGGTGTTCTTTGGAAGGAATGATGCTAAAGCTGAAACTCCAGTACTTTGGCCACCTCACGCGAAGAGTTGACTCATTGGAAAAGACCCTGATGCTGGGAGGGATTGGGGGCAGGAGGAGAAGGGGACGACAGAGGATGAGATGGCTGGATGGCATCACCGACTCAATGGACGTGAGTTTGGGTGAACTCTGGGAGTTGGTGATGGACAGGGAGGCCTGGCGTGTTGCAATTCATGGGGTCGCAAAGAGTCGGACACGACTGAGCAACTGAACTGGACTGTAAGGAAAATGAAGAGTATCTGACTGGATGTTGGAAAAATCTTGCTAATGCTGCTGAATACTGCCAGATAAACCAAAGCTCCCATATCAATGGAGAAAGCGTATAAAGCAAACTTTCCAAAAGAAAGCTTAGGTAGATGTATTAATATCAGACCACACTTTAGCACGACTGATCAAGATAATGAGGGAAGGCACACGCATATCTGTACACACACAAATTACAGAAACAAAAGGGACAAAACTAGAGCTTGTTTCAGACTTTCAGAAATCTAAGAAAAATATTAAGATCAGCTCTCTGCCAATACATTTGAAGTTTTAGGGAAATTTGGCAAATTAATAGGGAAATATAAAATTACCACAGTGATTTAAGAAGAACTAGAAAGACTAGTAGGCCAACAAACCATTAAAGGGCTCGGATCAATAGCCCTCACACCCACCTCCACACTCAATGCATCTCTCTCCTTTTAGTCCACTATGTTTTATGAGAAAATTTTAGCAAAGTTTCAGAGAATAGAAAAAAACTACTTTACTCATTTTCAGGGGATAGTGTAATTTTGATATGAAAATCACAAAAAGTTCAAACAATGAAATAAAAATAAAGCCCAGTTTCATGTAAGAAACTTTAGCCCAAACTCACTAAGTACTAAATAAATGAATTAGTATTAAAATCAACTTAAGAATAACTAAAATTTATTCCAAGACTTCAAGGATGGCTCAACATCAGAAAATCTATCACTACAATGAATCACATGGAAACAATGAGAGAGAAAAACTTGCAACTATTTTAATAGATATAAAAAAATTTCCATGTAGATAAACTCTCTCAACTAGGTTAAATGCCAACAAATATCACACTTAATAATGAAGTCTAATAAACTTTAGTTGATATCTAAACTCTATTAGGAATGCCTGAAATAGGAAAAAGTCAAATCCATAGAAAATTGAACAAAAAGATATGACAGACATCACAGAAGAAAAAAATTGATCATTTACAAAAGTAAATTTGAGTCTTAGGGTCAGCAGGAAGATGGAGTGAAGACAATGAGAATTTCACTTACATCTGTCAGTTTAGCAAGAATCCCCCACCTGGAAAAGCACAGCATTTGGCAAGAACATGGAGAAACTCTTTATACTGGTTCAAGAGGACAGCCATTTTGAGAGAGAAGTTTTCAATACCTATTATAGTAAAACTGAAGTTTCTTATTTATTCTTATTTAGCAATTTCTACTTTAAGTAAATAACCTAGAGAAATTTGCTTATATTCACCTGGAAAAACATAAGGATGATCACTGCAATATCATTGGGAAATGTGAAGATAAGAAACAATTTCAATATCCCTCAGTCAGAAAATACACGAATTATGATACATTCAGAGGTTAAAGCGCCTGCCCGCAGTGTAGGAGACCCGGGTTCGATCCCTGGGTGGGGAAGATCCCCTGGAGAAAGAAATGGCAACCCACTCCAGTATTCTTGCCTGGAAAATCCCATGGAGGGAGGAGCCTGGTAGGCTACATACAGTCCATGGGGTCGCAAAGAGTCGGACATGATGAGTGATTTCACTTTCACTTTCTTTCACATGATGAAATATATAGTATGCAATTATAATGAATAAACTAGCTGTCCATGCATCAGCATAGATAGAATATGAAAACAGCTTTGAAAAAATTCAAGTTTCAAAAGGATAAACAAGATGCTGTTCATATAAAAATGTAGAATTCTGTATCTTTAACAGATATCTGAGTTTGTAGCTGAAGAATAAGAAATACAAATGGGTACACTCTAATATTCATAGTTGGAGTTGCTCTGGAAGAAAGAAGCAGGACTAGGGAATGAAAGGAACAGGGCTTCCTACAACTGTATCTACAGCAAACGGAGCATCACTTCTTCACCTGGACTGTGGACAGGAGAGAGACAGACAAATCACCCATAATCCTTCCACCATCACACAAGTGAGCTCTTTTCATTTGGTATTCTTCCAGATTCCCACCCTATTTCTATAGTTATAGACAATGGAAAGGCTGGACTTCCTCCTCTGTTTCCCTACATTTTTTTTTAATATTATAAGCATATTCCACTCGATTCCCTATCTATATTTGACCACTTTGGTTCTTTCAGGTTTTTCTTTCATAATCTCTGTAATATTTTAACATATGTATGAACAGTTCATTTGCTGAAGAGGAAAAATTATGAACTCTAATGCATCAGTAATTTCTCCCCTATTTTGTTCCCTTCCTCCTGCATAAAATAATCGAGAAAGATGTTCTTAAATTTTAGACTATGCCATGCATCTTATGCTCCAGTGACCTAACAATCTCCACGGGTCTATGGTAAATTAACTTTATTAATTAGAAACAATTTGTGGAAATGTTGAAAGAAATGTCTAATCAATTTCTTGGACTACTTTTGTCAGAAATGAATAAATATCTGACTTCAGATAATCAGAAAGAATTTCAACAGAGCATAAAAAAAGTCATCTTTCAGATCAGTTGTCTTTATAAAGAGGCAGTCCTAGGATTTATGTTAAAAGAGAAAAAAGGCACTGTACATGTATTTAAACTTCCCTTTCTGCCATCTGAGAATGTCTTTTATCTTTTTCCTGGTCCATTAAAACAAGATCTGAGGTACACCTTGATTTAATATGACGTGGGTCAATATAATGAACCTGGATTTCTGGGAAGAAATAATTCTATAATTTAAATATATCTATGCTTCAATTTCTTTGTTTCCACATTTATTACAATATTTGTGTACAGTGTGTAACTAGGACTTTAGACATCACTGGGAGGCAACACAGAATTACTGACAGACTCGGAGCTTGGGGTCAGACAGATTTGAATTTTAATCCTCCCTCTTCCATTTTCTAGTTTTAAAAGCATTGAATAAATACCTTAAATCTTCAGTTTCCTACTCCACAAAACAGTAATAATAAAATCTACTTGAAAGGTATACTACAGATATTGAATGAAATATCTGCCCTCTGCATATAGGCATTCCACAAAAATTGTGCTACAAATTTATTATATTATTAAAATTACAGTATTTTAAAAAAGAAGTGTTGAGGTTTGCATTTTGGAAAGTTCCTTTTATTACTTGCATGTAGCATCAGGTTTTTATCTTTTCTGCCTTTCTTATAGAAAACCTCTAGTAATTTAAACATTACATAATAAAACATGAATGCTTCTTAATGATACCTTCAACATTATGTTCCTGGAGAAATAAGAACCCTGTAAATGCAGTGGAAATGTTAAAGATGACTTGTAAAAGCAAATATTTTCTAACTGTATTTGGACCCTTAGAAAACTATCTTTTAAACAGATTTTTGGACTCTCTGGATGAAACACAGACTTGTGACTTCCTCTCATGGTTGTTTCCACTTGCCAAGTCCAGCCCTGGGCCACCACCCTCCTTTGAAGAAAATAATTAATCAACCTCTGTATCAGACTGTACATGCTAGGGAAGCAGCTCACATAGCATATTCAAACACCAACTCACTTCATCAAACAGTGAAGTTTTCCACAACAGGATCAGCTGCTAATTTTTGAGGGTACTACATGCTGGACACTGTACCTAGATTCATCCCATCCACCTCTCACTGGTTGTGTGATCTCACTGGTTG
Source organism: Cephalophus harveyi (assembly GCA_006410635.1). Classification (NCBI taxonomy): domain Eukaryota; kingdom Metazoa; phylum Chordata; class Mammalia; order Artiodactyla; family Bovidae; genus Cephalophus; species Cephalophus harveyi. The sequence goes on along the minus strand of SJYT01002522.1, from coordinate 303,910 downwards.
GGTCACCAGCAGTTCAATGGTGGAATAACTGAGTTAACATGTGGGAAATGCCTGACAGGTGCATTTCCATGCTCATCTTCTCCTATGCTACACTGCATGAGGATGAGTCAACAAGTTTCACTGCAAGACAGTTCTGGAAAATCTAAAGAACCTGAATTAAAATAGAAAAGACTGAGACTTAACAACAAAACCAGCATGCCCGACTTTTCATCTATTTTATTAGGGGTGTGGACCTAAGTTGAAAATCCAACTTATTCCATTTTTTTCGATGGTCCACCAGTTCTAGAAATAGGAAGAAGAGTTGTAGCTTAGCCAGCAGCTGCTCCCTGTGACACTCTACAGGTTCCGGGTGACAAGGAAGGATGAGACCATCTGATCTCTCAATTACCCAAAGTCCCAAAGTGGAAAAGTTTCTATCTCCAATAAATACTTACTGTAAGACTAACCTCCCCATAGGGTTTACCCTAAGAAATTCCTGAATGAAAGAATTAATTCTTGAATCAAATGACTGGTAATTAGACTACAAACAATGGCATCCATTCTATCTAAACTGGATCTCAAAATGCATTTGTGCGAGGTTTACAAAATTGCATGGAAAAAATTTTATTTAAATTTTTCCTCATAAGCTATTCCAACCTCTGTCTTCTAAATATTAGATAATGGTTAAAGATGAAGTAGTTGACCAGAATGGCTATGAGAGACACACTTCTGGAAATAGAGGCTTTTAGGGTGGAATCTCCACACCTCTAGTCAGCTTTACTGGCTGTGACCCTGCATACATAGTTGGATCCAAGTCTCTTCTTCCTTTAATCCTGTTTCTGATGAGGATGAGATGATTGTCATTATGCTGCGTTCAGCACAGTACTTGGCACAAAGAGTTCACTACTTACATTTACAGTAACATTTACTACCATTTCCCCCTCTACACACACCAACCACTTTAGCTTCTCCTGCCTCTAATACCAGTTCTTCAACTTCTACCGTTTTTACAGACACACACACACCTCTACATACACATCTTTGTATTTGATTTTACTATCATTTTACATATGAGTTTATGTAGCCTATATATGTTTATGTACATATGCATGTATACGCGTGTGTGTATGCACGCCCAATTCCTACTCCTGCAGGTTTCATAACTTTACAGATTCTACTATGACTGTACAACAGCATCAACAACAAACAATGTCATTCAGCTCTGGACACTAGGTATTTGTTTCTAATTCATGAATGGGTAAGTCAACTCTCTCTACATAAGGGCCACCGAAGTACAGTGACTCAAGGGATGGTTAATTTTATGTGTCAACTTGACTGGTCACAGAGTGTCCTGATAAATATTATTTCCAGAACTGTTTAGAGGGTGTTTCTGGATGAAGTTAGCATTTGAGTCAGTGGGCTCAGTAGAGCAGACTGCCCTCCCTAATGCAAGCAGGCATCATGCAATCCACTGAGGTGTGAACAGAGCCAGAGGAGGAGCAAAGAGGAACTCACTCAGTTTGTCCTGGCTTATCTGCTGATCTGGGTCATGTCAACTCATCTTCTCCTGCCCTTGGACTGCAATTTATCCCATCGGCTACCCTATTCTCAGGCTGTTGGACTTGGAATTATACCACTGGTTTTTCTGCTTATAGATGGCAGATCATGGGACTTCTTGGCCTCTATAATTGTGTGAGCCAATTCCTCACACTTAATAAATAATGAAATATTATATATGTAATATATGCAATCCAATATGTAATGCATAAATACATAAAATACATGCCCTACTGGTTCTGTTCCTCTGGAGAACCCTGATTAATACAATGACCTTGTAAACGTTATTAGAGTAATCTCAGTTTCAAGAGTAATATTATTAACTTTGAAACTATTTTGTCAAACCACTGATCTCATCCATAAGGAGGGCATGTTAACAATAATAAGCTAATAACTTTTATTCTCTTTGTGCTAGGCACTGTCCCAAGTATATATCTCAATTTATTTGATTCTCAATTGACCCTATGAAGATACTACCACCTTTTCCATGTTCAAATGAGAAAACTGAGGCACAATCCAGGTCACAGAGTAGTAAGCAGCAGAGCAGAGATTAGAAGCTAGATTATCTGAGTGCAGAATCTTGGGTCCCAATCACTCTGTTGTAGAATTTCTTGGAAAAATAGAAGTGCCAGCATGAACAGCTCCTACAGCAACGGAAGTCATTACAGGAGGAGGTCATTGGCACACACCGCAGAGAGGACCCGAGAGGACCAAACAAACCGTGAAGCAAAGCCGCGATGAGAGGCCAGCACGCGCGCTGAAGACGGGGATGCACAGAAGCGCCGAGATTTCGCACTCACTAATTCACATGCCCTCATTCCCTCAAACTCTATTCACGCTAATGTTATATACTTTCTCTCCTTGAATCGTCTCAGTAGCACATGTGGCAACTGAGGCTTGGAGATGTTCAGTAACTCACTCAAGACAGCACCACTGTGGGTCAGGAAAACAGGCCTTCTAATTCCTAGTCCATTGCTCTTTTCCTTGGAACTACAGGAACAAGGAGAAATGAGAAATGAGAATGACGAAGCCCAGAGTGATGGTGAAGGTCACGGAGCTTAAAAGTGGGTTTTAGATGATATTTTTCAAAATTTCGTTAGGCTGATCCAACGGTTTCACAGATCAATTCTTCTATATAGCAGTCAGTATATGGGAAACATGTGACTAGGCAGTTATTCTATTTCTCTGTGCCTGATATTATCACTTATAAGAATAGTATTACTTAACCTTAATAGTATTGCTTAACAGAATCAATGAAATCACTGATGAACTTAGGAATGACTCTTTAAACACACCCTGACTTCTACTAATGTAACCACTAAGCAATTTCTCAATAATCCAGTGGCGACTTTGACCATATGAATAAAAATTACCCCAAGCCCTCATTTTTATTATTAAGGCCAAGCTTTAAAATACCTGAATTTCAGGGTGTCTGCTTTGAGGTGGGATATCATACCTGAGAGCATTTGTTTTAAGAAGTGAAAGGCAGGGTCATCTCCTGAGCTACTGGCAGGCTTTCCTAGGAAGCAGACCTCCTGAAGCCAGCCACTGCCTGCAGCCCTAGACCTTGTTACAGACAAACCCTGCTACTCCAAACACATGACAAATTGCTGCCATTTATCAAGTGTTTACAGCATTGCTGGGCACTTTGTGGAATTATAGATACATCTCTTGATCCTCACAGTGACCCAAAAAAGGTAGGATTTATTGATTTCTCCATTTTCCCATGTGAGGAAATCAGAGGCCCAGAGATATTAAATAACTCTTCTAAGATCACACAGCTAGTGTGGAGCTCAAACTATAAACCTCCTATGGTGGCTCAGAGGTTAAAGGGTCTGCCTCCAATGCGGGAGACCCGGGTTCGATCCCTGGGTCGGGAAGATCCCCTGGAGAAGGAAATGGCAATCCACTCCCGTATTCTTGCCTGGAGAATCCCACGGACAGAGAAACCTACAGTCCACGGGGTCGCAAAGAGTCGGACACGACTGAGCGACTTCACCTTCACCTTCAAGGCTATCTGACCTCAAAGTCTATGCTCTTAACTCCTTATAATACATTCCTTCAATCTTCTTGTTTTCAAGTACTGCTGTATTGTTCAATTTTTAAAAAATCTCAAAATTATGTAGCTGGTAAGAAAGAAGTATTTGATTCTCTCCCAGCTTTCAAAGGATTTATAATTTAGACAGGGAGCTGAACTACACCCAAGAATCTAGAAAATAACAAAAACAGACTATATATAATTGAGTCTCAAGCTAAGAACCATCTAAGTCCATTATATTATTCAGCCAGTGTTGGCTGAACTATTATTACATGCTACACAGACTGCCACTATGCATTCTAATTATGTCAAGTTACTGTGGTTCCTCGACACATCAGGATGTTTCTTGCCTCTGCACTTTTGCATGTGTGGTTCCTCTGCTTGTAACGACCTTGCCTCCAATGTCCTTTCCACAAACTTTCACTAATTTTTTTTTTCAGCTTGGTAATTTTCCTTTATTATGATGACTAACAAGTGAATAGGTCTTTTTTGCATTACTTTTTTTGTTGGAGTACAGTTGCTTTACAATCTTGTGTTAGTTTCTACTATACAACAAAGCGAATCAGCTATACATATACATGTACCCTCTCTTTTGAATTTCTTTCCCATTTAGGTCACCACAGAGTATTCAGTAGAGTTCTCTGTGCTATAGAGTAGCTTTTACTTATTCTTTAAGACACTAATTAAGTATAATTTTTCTCTGGTCCTTCAACAGTTTATTCTCCATACAGCAGCCAGGACAATCTTTTAAAAAGATAGCTTAGACAATCTTGCTTTTGCTATTTAGTTTAAAAACAACAAAACAATGTTAATTCATGTTGATGTATGGCAAAAAATCATCACAATATCATAAAGTAACTATCTTCTAATTAAACAAAAAGTAACAACAAAACCATCAAATGCCTCACCTGTATGATCTCAGCCCTAGCAACCTCTCCAAACTCCTTCCTACGACCCTCTTTCTCCCTCATTACACTCTAACCGCACTCTATCCTTTCTGTTTTGCAAGGATGCTATCCACTCTCCTACATCAGGAGATGCTGTTTCTGCAAATGCTGTTCCTGCTTCCTGGAATGTTTCTGTATGGCCAGCTGCCTCTCAACCACTAGGTTTCACCTTAGAAGTGTGGCCATGTCAAGTTATTTAGCCTGTGACTCAAGTTTTCTCATTTATAAAATCTATAATAGTTGCATCTACTTCTTAAAGATTGTCACAAATGAAATCATTCACATCCTTAGAACAGACACTATGTCAGCACTGACTGCTGTTTCTAACACTGTCACTGTTTCATTGTTGTCACAATGGCTCCCTAGGCTATCTGCCTATTTCTACCTGCTTCTTCACTATATGTTATTTATACAGCATCCAGATTGATCTTCCCCAAATCAATGTCAGCTCACTACCTGGCTTCCCAATGCATTTAGAGCAAAATCCAAACTCAGTCCATAGCTTCTGAGAATCACCACTACCACTTCCCTAGCACACTGAGTTTTAGCTCTCAGTTCAGTTCAGTCGCTCAGTCACGTCCGACTCTTTGCGACCCCATGAATCGCAGCACGCCAGGCCTCCCTGTCCATCACCAACTCCCGGAGTTCACTCAGACTCACGTCCATCGAGTCCGTGATGCCATCCAGCCATCTGTCGTCCCCTTCTCCTCCTGCCCCCAATCACTCCCAGCATCAGAGTTTTTTCCAACGAGCTTGGCTTTTTTGTTCTTGAAACCCATTGAGAGTGGTTCTCCCTTAAGAGTGCACCCCGGCTGTCCCTCTCTTGGAACATCTTCTAGACCCTCCATAACGGGGTCCTCGTCATTGAGGTCTCAGCCCAAATGTCACCACTTCAGGAAGGCTTTTCCTGATGCTCCTCCACCTCCTTGGTTTCATTTCCAATTTCATTTTATTATCCTAATATGCTTTAATTTTTTCCTTTATAAAAGTAGACTCACAGATACAGAAAACAAACTAGTGGTTACCAGTTGTGGGGGGAGGGTCACATATGGGTGGGGAAGAAGGAAGTACAAACTATTGGACGTAAGGTAGGCTGCTGCTGCTAAGTCGCTTCAGTCGTGTCCAACTCTGTGCGACCCCATAGATGGCAGCCCACTAGGCTCCCCCGTCCCTGGGATTCTCCAGGCAAGAACACTGGAGTGGGTTGCCATTTACTTCTCCAATGCATGAAAGTAAAAAGTGAAAGTGAAGTTGCTTAGTCATATTCGACTCTTAGCGACCCCATGGACTGCAGCCTACCAGGCTCCTCCGTCCATAGGATTTTCCAGGCAAGAGTACTGGAGTGGGCTGCCATTGCCTTCTCCGGTAAGGTAGGCTACAATGATATATTACACAACAGAGGGAATATAGCCAATATTTGTAATAACTGTAAGTGGAGTGTAACCTTTAAAACATATATATATGTGTTTCCTCATAGCATTTACCACTGTTCAAGTAAGAACTACAGCCGTATCTTATTTGACCACCGTGCCATTTCTCTATTATCATTGTTTTACTTGAGCGCCTTAGGAAAGGCATTCATTCCCTGGGATCTATTCTTCCTAGTAGTAACATAGGTCCTAGATGTGATCACATAATCTGCTCAGCCCCAGAAGACACTTGCATTCCCCACTCTGTGTGGGGTAGAAATACCAAAAACACAAACACAAAAGTATGTTCCAAAGTACCGGCTTGAAGGAGGCCATCCAGACATTGAAAACAGGTTTATATTATCTTTTAAAGACTATTGTCAAAATGAAAATCAAAGTTAAATGTTTGGGAGAGAATATGGTGGACTCCTAAGATCTACCCACAGACCCTCACATAAGAGAAACATTGTACTATCTGAATCTATTCTCCTGAAATAAAGAGCTTCTCTCTCTGTTAGTGTCTAAATCAGAGATTTCCTGACTCAGGACTCCCCTTTGACTCTTAATAGGAAAAAACCCATAGTTATAGCTAATGAATAAAATATTAGCCAACAGTCAACTCTGCTAAGTACTGACATAGACCCAGGGCTGATTGCTGCCCTGGGACTAACCTGCTTTGCTCTCACACACAAATAGAAGCTGCTTATTCAAGAGGCATACCAACTAGCTTGGTTTGCGTGAACGTGTGATGACAAAGGATAAACTCCAAAGAGTCATTTCATTAACGTGATATTAATATTCTAGAGAGAAGAAGAAAGGGCGAGGCCAAGGGTTGAAGAAACTAAGATTCATTGATCATCTTCTGTGTACTCCCGAGCTTTATATAATCTATATCATTTAGTCTTTGTGACAATCAATGAAGTAAATATTACTGTGTTCACTTTAGAGATGTGCATATCAAAGCTCTGAGCTGTTCAATGACTTGTATTAGAGGCAAGGTTGAATCCATGCTAATTTGACTCTGGGCCTGTACTTGCTCCATTACACAACGCCGCTTATATGTCATACACAGTATAAAGGGGCTTAGAAGTAAAACTGGCTATTGTAAATGCATTGAGTTCCTAAAAAGAGGCTTACAAAATATATCTGCAGAGATACAGCAAAAACATAGACCCCTGTTTTGTGAATAATGGTTAAAAACAATAAGAGTTTGAGATTAGGGAAGAATGGAGTCCTTAGATATTTTAAAAAACATCATGTAAAGAAAAAATAAAGGGAATTCCCTGCTGATTCAGTGGTTAAGAATAACTATAGTTAGAGTTGGCTATAACTAATCCTCATTGGTGATAACTATGGGTTTTTTCCTATTAGGAATAGTCAGAGGGTAGTCCTGAGTCAGGGAATCTCTGATTCAGACACTAAAACAGAGAGAACCTCTTTATTTCAGGGGATGTAGGTTCAATACCTGGTCAGGGAACGAAGGTCCCACATGCCTCTGAGCAACTAAGCCCTCGTGCCAAAACTAGAGAGGTTGTCCACTGAAATGAAGGATCTGCATGATGCAATGAAGATCCCATCTGCGACAACTTAAGACCCAATGCGGCCAAATAGATAATTTTTTTTAAAAAAAAGAAAGAAGTAGAGACGACATCCATTGCATCAATCAGTAGATCCAGGATGGATGATTGAGAGTGTAGAGTAAGGAAGTCGTTTCTTTTCCAGCCCAACTTCAAAGACTTTTGAATAAACAAAGAAATGTGTGTGTGGGCACATGTAAGATATTTTTTATACACTGCTGTATTCTCAATGTAGTCTCAATATAAGAGGACTTGGCATATGGTAGATGCTCAACAAATATGTGTTAAATGAATAAAATCTGCCCTCCCAAAAGAAAAACACCAAAATCTCCAGGCAATAAGCTCCCCATCAAAAGATTTTTGAACAGAATAAGGTTCTGAACATGAATCCCTGCCCTTGGTGAGAGGTTATATAACAGCTAAGCAAACTTTACTCAACACTCTCTAGACACTTTGTAATGCACTAAACACTTTAAAACTATTATTTCATTTAACCCATGCCACAACTGCATGTGTTAGGAACTATTAATATCCCATTTTACATAAGTAAAACTGAGGTTTGCAGAAGTTAAGACATTTGTCCAAGACTACATAAACGTTAAGTGGCAAGACTGAGATTAAAAGCTCAGATTTTTGTTGATATTATGCTATATGGCCTGTTGCATCAGATAATTGCCAGGCCCCCTTCCGGTAATGAGATCTGACATATTCTATTTCTAATCTAATATCTTTATTGACGATTAATACCATGAACATGGAAGATGTTCTTCCTAAACAAGCAGCAGTTTCCATGGAAGTTGTATCTAAGAATGCTCAGCATCATGGCATTTACTTGCTCAAAGTAATTTCTTAGCATTACAAGATAAAAGTCAAAACCCTTAGCATGGCACTTAATGTATTTCAGAATTCAATGTCATGTCTTACTTTTCCACATCAGCATCCTTCTTCTGTCTGCCTATATCCTCTTCTCTACCACCTTGCTTTCAATCATGTTCTAGCTGTATAGTGAACATCCATTGGCCTGTCCTTCAGTCTGTCCAGCCTTCCATTCTCCCATCTACCTACTAAAAGTCAAGAATGTCGTTATTTCTGGGAATAATTCTCTACCCTCACCTGCCTTAGAAAGCGAAAGTGCTAGTAGCTCACTCGTGTCCGACTCTTTGCCACCCCCTGGACTGTAGCCCGCCAGGCTCCTCTGTCCATGGAGTTCTTCAGGCAAGAACACTGGAGTGGGTAGCCATTCCCTTTTCCAGGGGATCTTCCTGACCCAGGAGTCAAACCCAGGTCTCCTGCATTGCAGGCAGGTTCTTTACTGTCTGAGCTACAGAATCGCAAAAAAGGGAACAAACAAGTAGACCTATGTAATCCTGACCTATCATTACAGGATACGTTTCAAGTTCTTTTTACTTCCATGAAGCCACACCTAAGTATTCTGGTCTCTCTTCATCTCTTGTCTTTCATATCATCACTGAGGTATAGCAAGTCTCATTTTAGATGAGATTAAGTTTTAAAGTCAAAGGAAACTGTTTAAAGTCAAGCTGAAACTGCTTGTAAATCCCTTAGCAAGAAGGTGTCACACCAGCGACTGACTACAGTTTCTTGATACTTGCCTATCTCAGTAAGTTTGCCCCACTGCCCTGCACGTTGAAATGGATGATTAAAATGCGAGAGAAGAAGTCAGCTTAGTTCAGAGCCAAGCTGTAGAGAAAATGCATATCGAGCTGAACACTACTATCACAGCACACTCAGAATCACACTGAGATGCTCACAGTATCTAAGGCCAGAGGGAATCAAGACCAACTCAGAGCACAGCAGAAGTACATTGTCCCCTCAAACTGTGACGCTGGGGCCCACGTTCATAGAGTAAATAGTACAGATCATCTCCTGAGCTGTCTAATTTTTTCTCTCTTTCACACAAATGCACATAGAAGGCAGCTGACTTACCTTGTGTCATCTCTGAGCTCTTTCAAATAGGCAATTGAACTAAGGGTTCCCAAAGCACATGAATTTTATCTAGCTCCATGCAGTTTATTCCTTGTTGAACCAGATCATCTCATCCAATCCTTGGTGTACAGAATCCTCCATTATTTGGTTCCTATCTCTCTCTAACAACGCATTCCTTCCCATCTCTTACTATACTTTCTATACTCTAAACTCAACTAGTTCAGTTTCCAAAAGAAAACAGGATACTCCACACTTTTTGGTTCTGCTTATGATGTCTTTTCCTGTGTTTTCTGACAGATGTTTATCCTTAATACTTAGTTCAAATGTTGCATCTTCACTGTTAGGTTGATTGAATTAATGCCTCTATTCTTCATCCCTTCCTGGATCCCTGCCCAATGCCATGTAACCTTGCAGTATTTTACTCTAACTCAGTATTTGCAAGATTGCCTGGATAGCCTGCAACATATGAGCCAGGCAGTTGAGCGTAGCCCAGATCAACTGAACCCATACTCACTGTGTTTACTATTGTTATATTGTTATTATGTAGTATTATTATAGTAATAGCAAACTGATATGTTTTCTATTAAAAAAAAAAAATCTTCCCTAACCCTCCCAAGGAAAAGCGATCTCTCCACATTTTTGCAACCTCTGAAACTTGTACCTTTCTCTATTATAAAATGTAATACATTGTACTATTATCAACATTTAATGAGTGAATAGGTAGTGTGATCATTTTTAGGTTTAGTTTTCCTTCTAAGACTGACCTTCTTGAGAACAGGAGCATCTTTGTGAAGGAGTTAAGGTGATACACTCAAAACAGTTGGGGCATACCTATTAGTACAGCCATTATGGAATACTGCATGGTGGTTCCTCAAAAAATTAAAAATTGAAGTGCCATGTGATCCAGAAATCCTACTCCTCAGTATACACCCAAAGGAAACAAAAACATTATCTCAAACAGATACCTGCACTCCTATGAAGACTGCAGTATTACTCACAATGGCCAAGGTTTGGAAACAACCAAAATGTCTATAAACAGAAGAATGGGTACAGAAGATGTGAGATATATATATATAATGTATGTGTGTATATAGTAGATATATATGTGTGTAAATGGACAGATAACAAATGTTAAAGATATATGAATGTCATATATTATAAATGTGATATATGTGTGTATATATATATAAAGATGGATATATATATATATGGAATATTATTCAGCCTTGAAAAGAAGGCCATCTTGCCATTTGCAACATGGATGAACCTCAAGGGCATTATGCTAAATAAGCCAGAGGAAAGACAAATACTATGTGATATCACTTATATGTGGAATCTTAAAAAATAAAATACCTGGACTTGTAAAAGCAGAAAGTAGAATGGTGGTTAGCAGAGACTGAGGAGCGGGGAAACTGGAGATGTTAAGAGTACGAACTTGCAGCATAAATTCTGGAGACTCAATGTACAACATAGGGATTATAGTTTAAAAAATGCTGTATTATAAACTTAAACTTGCTGAGAGACTAGAATTTTAACTGTTTTCAAAAGAAATGATAATTATGTAAGGTGATAAAGGTGTTAGCTAGTGTTAGTTAATGCTACCACAGTAACAATCTTGTGAAATATGTGTATTGAACCAACATATTGTGCTTTCGAACTTACACAGTTGTACATATCCATTCTATCTCAGCTTAAAAAAAAATAGTTTGGCAACATGTGGGTTAGCATCATGGCTCTGCAAGTGGCAAATTTTCTGAGCCCAAATATCTCTAGCTATAAAATGAAAACAGAGCCAGCAACTTTGTAGCCTTCCTGAGAAGAGGACGTGAGAACCTCGGTATGAAGTGGTCAGCTCAATGCGTGACACATCAGAGGGCACAATACACAGACTGACACTTCCATGGCAAGAGTATTACAATGAGTGCACCAAAGCCAGAAAGTCCTTTGTCCCATTGAAAGTGAAGTCACTCAGTCATGTCCAGCTCTTTGCAACCCCAAGGACTGTAGCCTACCAGGCTCCTCCATCCATGGATTTTTCCAGGCAAGAGTACTGGAGTGGGCTGCCATTTCCTTCTCCAAGGGATCTTACTAGCTGCCCACAGCACTCTGTAGCCTCTAATCCGATTTATGACTAGGAGGCTGATGTTTCAATTTACTGAGCCCAACTGTACCGTAAATAAAAGGACCTCAGAGACTCATCTTTGCAACTTAACATCAGCACGGTTGTTAAATGCAGTTTATTTAATCTCTCATTTAATCAAAAGTTGCAGTTGGTTGCAGTTTGTTATCTCTTCTTCCCCCAACTCTTGTGAGAAATACAGACACCTGACCTGTGCTTATTGCCTGCTTTGGGGCAGGCTAAGCAGCCTCGTTGATGGGCTGCATTGCTGCACAATTGAGAAATGGGTACTCACCTCACTGGAGGCAGGTTGCCTTCTTTCGCAGCTTCTGCAAGAGCAAGAGCCAGGGCAAAAAAAAAAGACATGTTAGTGGCAGTCTGTTTAAGTGAACTGTTTGTACAATGACCTGACCCCCTCCCACAACCAGAGAAAATGTAGAGGTGCGGCTCACCCGCCCCAGCCCAGCACCCAGGGACCGCATGCAGGATTCACGCACACTTTACGGTGCTTAGCTATGACCGCAGTCTCTTTATATTAGACTCTGACTTCCGTGGGCCCCGAAACTCCTATGGGATTTATCTCTTAATTTCTTGTTTCTTTAAATATTTTTTTAAATTAAACTTTCCACTTTGAGATAATTGTAGGTTTACATGCAATAGTAAGAAATAATACAGAGGGACCCCATATACTCTTTACCCAGTTTCCTCAATGGTATGAGACCTAGGTTGATGGTCTTGTTTTCCCTTTGCCCTGTGGATGTCCACTAGCTCTAACAGCACTTGTTGTAACTAATCTCATTTCTATCACAGAGTCCAGCAAAGAAGAGGGCAGCAGCTCGACGCATGCTTGAGGGAATGGTAAGAGTGCCTTCCCTGAGCATTTACTGTTGTGCTGGGCACTGTTCAGCCTTCCCAGGCCTCACCTCATTTCTCCTTACAATCATCCTACAAGAGGAGTATCACTATCATCCCCATTTTACAGATAGGGACAATGAAGCTCAGTGGGTCCCACGACCAAACCTAAATAGCCGGTGATGAGGGAGCTGGGATTTAATAAAATTTAATAAAATAGGGAGCCCATTTTATTCCCAAAACCTTAGTCCTCTGTTCTCTGACAACTTTTTTCTCTTTCAGAGAGATGGCTTGAGGCCTGAATTATTTAATGTTTATAAAAATCAAACTTCACCCTCTTTGATATGGAGATAGCCGTATTATCAAAGTATACTTAGAAAAGCTCTATTTCTCGTTACAGAATTTCCTTTTAGGATATGACTTAAGGTAGCTTTTAGCAGTGGTTCTCAAAGCATGGCCCCCAGACCAGCAATAACAGTGTCTCCCAGTGAACTTGTTAAAAAACGTAAATTCTCAAATGCTCCAAACCCAGACCAGACTTCCCCAACGGCTCAGTGAAAAGAAGCCATGTGGAATGCAGGAGACAAAGGAGATGGAGGTTTGATCCCTGGGTCAGGAAGATCCCCTGGAGGAGGAAATGGCAGCCCACTCCAGTATGCTTGCCAGAGAAATCCCATGGACAGAGTCTGACAGGCTGCAGTCCAAAGAGCTGCAGAGTCGAACATGACTGTCAGCGACTAAGCACAAATTCAGACCAGTTGACTCCGAACTCTGGGTTCGGGCCCAGAAAGCTGTATTTTAACAAGTCCTCCAGTTGATTCTGATGCATGCTGATGTTTGAGAACCACTGAGTTAAAGAAATTTCACCCTGAGGTTGCCCAAAGCAGTCAAATGAGCAATCAGCAAGCTAAGAAGAAGCGAATGAAGAACGAGCTCTTCCAGCGTGCTGTTCACTGGCGCTCGTGGCCACGGTAAGAACAATGCTAGCTCCGCACTACACATCAGCCCACAGTGTACCTTCACCTCGTGTTTCCTTAGAGCAAGTGTGAGCAAAGGTGTTGACGGTGTCAGTGGGACAGGCTACGGGGGGTGGAAGGGGGTGAGAAGGCTCCCTTACCTAGCAGGGGAAAACACACAGGAGCACGGAAAGAGGGCTGCCAAGCAGGGACGCTGCAGCCTCTGGCGCGGAGGACTGGCGGGGCAGCGGTGGGCCCTTCAGTCCATTCCTGAACACCGACCCCAGTGGCCCAGGGGACTCCCATCACGATCCCAGGTCAAGTTCACACTGAGTTTCCTCCCTCCGCTCCCTCCCCCTCTCCTACTCCACTTGGCTGTGTTGACAACACAGGCTTTGTAGGAAGACAAAGACTCCCTGCCTCCCTCTTCAGCTACTTTTCTTTTTCTTCCTCTTGGACAGATTCCCAGAGATCAAACGCAAAGCTCTCAGGGGAAGCAGGCTGGCCCAGGAGCGATAAGGGGCCAATTCCCACAGATTTGTCATTTCACGGGCAAGCTGCCACAGCCTCTATATGAGAAGAATAAGCAGTGATGGATGTCCAGCCCCACAGAAAAGCAGTTTGGCACTGTCCCCTGGGAGCTGACGAAGTGGGGGGAGGTGACAGGGAGATGGGGGCACGGGAGCCCTGACTCCCCTTGGCTGGCTGTGCACAGGCCCCGTGTGTGTGTTTTCTTACCTTCCCCATCGGGCTTGGAAAGAGCAGCTGCCTGCCTCTGGAAGGCCTGGAGGGTCACGGCTGGGGGCCTTGGCGGCTTTGGGGGAGGAGGACCCAGGGACTCGACGGAAGGCAGTGGCTTGGTATTGGGGAGTTGTGGATGCCTGACATCTGGCTGTTCCTCTGGGCACAAACAGTCCAAAATATAGGTTATTATTTCCATTTCATGGTTGGCCTCAGTCTCACTCCCCTCCCCTATTCTCCACCCAGTAGCTAGAGTGTCCTGATCAACATGTGAACCCAAGCTCACCACCATCCCAGCTGCCCAGAGGATGAAGCTCAATCTCCTCAGCTGCCGTCCACTCACTCCATCCTCTGGTGTTAAAATACCACACAGCATCAGTCTACACTTTTTTTTCTTACCACACTTTACCATCCTGCTTCCCCAACCTTCAGTCCCAACATCTTTTGCTCACACCACTGGCTTCTCAGTTTTCCAGATTTCATAAATATTTTTTGCAGTTTCTTTTTTTTCCTCCTTTTTATTTTTTATTCTATTTTTAATTCACCTTTTTATTTGAAGTTTAGTTATGTTACAAAGTTATGTTTGTGCAGCATAGTGAGTCACACGTTTGTGTGTGCATATGTGTATAAAGTTGTGTTCATTTCAGGTATACAGCAAAATGACTCCATTTTTATATGTGTATAAGATCCTTTTCTGATTCTTTTCTAGGTTATTACAAGTCCAGATTTGATTTCAAAAGCCTTAAATAGCTCTCAGATATCCAAGATTTTGTTCATGCCACCTGATGCAAAGAGCTGACTCATTTGAAAAGGCCCTGATGCTGGGAAAGATTGAGGGCAGGAGGAGAAGGGGACGATAGAGGATGAGGTGGTTGATGGCATCACCAACTCAATGGACATGGTTTGGGTGGACTCCGGGAGCTGATGATGGACAGGGAGGCCTAGCATGCTGTGGTTCATGGGGTCGCAAAGAGTCTAACATGACTGAGTGACTGAACTGAACTGTTCATGCCATTCTTGTTCTGGTATGCTGTTCCCTTACTCCTCCTTTGGTGAACTTTGACTCATTCTTGAAGACCCTCCTCCAATTATACCTTTCCTGATTTCTATCAGAATACCAACTTATAATCAACCACCCTTTGTTCAGTATCACCTAGCACATTGTTACCACCTCTCCATCAGTGCTGTGACATATGAGAAGGGCTGGTCTATCTTCCCACTGAATGTAGGTTCCTAGAGGGAAGGCATTAAGCCCTAGTGATCTCTCAGTGCCAAGCACAGGACCAGCATAAGCAGAAATGCACAATGACAATGGACAGATGGACAGTGACTATTCCCTGAAAGGATTCCTCAAGCACTCATGGTGGGCAAATAATATGGGAGACATGAAGAGGAGTAGCAGCTGGTCTTTTGATTTCTAGGACTCCGATATCCAGAACAGGTTTCAAGGCTGGCTCTGTGGTACCTGGGCACCTGTGGATTCTATATCCTGTAATTTCCAGGACAGTCCCAATTTTATGTATTTTATTCTTCTGCATTGATGAGCTAACCAACAGAAATTCCAACCTTATATATAAATATTGTATATGCTTTTTACACTGAAAACAGCACAAAATCTTATATTATTCAAGTGCCTTGACTTTTGGTTGACAAAATACAGTGGCTGACCACATGGTAAAACTAAAGAAACTTGGCTAGTGTTTTACAAAAACATCAGTGTGAACCCCTGAAAGCCCTGCTATCCTCTGCAGTCAAGGAGCAGGGGTCCTTCTAGCCCTACTAAGCAGGGGTTATACAGGGCCAAAGCTCCTTTCTTCTAAGACCTGAAGTATAAGCTGCAAGGTCAGAGATTTTAGTCTTTATCAGATAATAGAGAAGACAGTAAAATGAATGATCACTTACTTACTTACTGAGCTCCTAATTTTTATCAGGCACTGTGCTAAGCAATTTACATGGGTTATCCCATTTGATCCTCCCAATAGCTCTGTCAGGTAGGTTATCTAGACCTTTCTTTCCTCCCATCTCTCCTTGCTCCCATTCATCCTTTCTTCCTCCTTATTCCTTCATCAACAATAATTTACTATATTCCAAGCATTGTTCTAGAGGCTGGAACAAGGACAAGAAAAGATAGAGTTCTGCCCTCAAGAATTTTCATTCCAATAGGAGGAGGCTGATGATAAACTCGCAAACAAATAAACAGATAAGAAAACTATAACTGAGCAGTGATGGGGGACAAATAAGGATTTGGGGATTAACATGTACATATCGCTATACATAAAATAGATAACCAACAAGGACCTACTGAAAACCACAGAGAATTAAAGTCAGTATCTTGTATTAACCTATACAGGAAAAGAATCTTAAAAAGAATATAAGTTTATATATATATACATGTATATATAACTGAATCATTTGCTGTACATCTGAAACTAACACAATGTTGTAAATAAACTATACTTCAATTTTAAAAAAGTAAAAAGAGAAAATCACAGCATTCTATTAATTCTATAAAGGAAATAAAACAGGATGATATGAAAGAATGTGAATTCTTGGTGGTGAGGTAATAGACTTTAGATAGAGATCTTTGGCTAGAGAAGGCTTATCTGGGAAAGTGTCATTTGAACTTAGACCTAAAGGTAACGAAGGAAAGATCAAAGAAAAGTGTTATATAGGAAGGAGGAACAGAAATCATAAGGTCCTGAGTCAAAGTGAAGTCTGTTCACAAAACAGCAAGGAATTCCAGGATGTCGTCTATAGGCTAGTGAGTCAGGGAAAGACAGCAGGAAGTAAGTCGGAGACGTAAGCGGGGACCAAAAGAAGCAGAGCTATGAAGTCAGTGGTAAGTAGTTGAGATGCTACTCTGAGTGGAAGAGAAACCAAATAGGATTGTAAGCAAGAAAGCCAGCCAGCCAGCCAGCCATTTATTCAAAAAATACTTTCTTGAGAACTCATTGAAACTGCCCTTGTTCTTTTAGGTTCTGGGGACACAATGGTAAGAAGACAGTTTTTATTCTCACTTAACTTATACTTTACTGAGGTAAGCAAATAGATAACAAACTAGATAGGGGTAAGTGAGAGAAAACTAAAGCCGTGTAAGAAAAAGCCTGCTGGAGGTGGGTGGCTATTTCAGAGAGAGTGATCCACAAGGTCCACACACAGCAGGTGGTACTAAGCAGAGACCTTGATAAAGTGAAGGAGTGAGAAGTCAAAGTCCTACAGGAAAAGTGTTCCAGACAGAGCATGGAGACCAGCTGGACCTTGCGGTGGTCCAAGGAAGAGATGGTCCATAGTGGTGTAGACTTGAGCAGAAGGCAGAAATGGAAGCAAGTCAGGAGATTCAGAATGTGTTTTGGTGACAGAGCCAAGAACTTGCTGCAAACAATGATTAGTTACAAACAAAGAGGCAGGGAGGTGGGGTGGGTGAGGGGAATAGAATATGATTCCTAGATTTCTGGCCTGAGCAAATAGGAGGGGGGTTGTGCTACTTACTAAGACAAGGAAGACTGGCAATGGATCGATTGATAGGAAAGGAAGCCAGGCTTTGTGAAGTTAAGCAGACTGCCCCAGTTCAGGCATCTTGTAAGAAGCAGAGCTAAAGGATTCAAATCTGGGTTTGTCCCACCTGTCTCTCCGTATAATTCCTGGAGATTAATCACTTAATCCAAACTTGAAATTATAATCTGGCAGATAAGCTTAGAATATCTGTGCTAGAGTGTGGGACAAACACTGCCCAGGCCACATACGAGACCACCCATGCCAGTAAGCTCTAAATTAGAAAAATACAGTGATCCCTCCCCCTAGGCCTGTGGGAATTTGATTTCTCACCTGGGGTCTGGCTGGTGAGCTTATTGTCATAGACAGGGTGACAGATGCTCCCAGTCAAGCTCCTCTCAGGACTGGAGTTTGCTCCGCTCTCCCTGCTACATTGAGGTCGAACGGTGGGCTCTTCAGAGATGGCACACAATCTCCTTTGGGCCATCAGGTGCCCGTGGGAAGGTAGGGACTGGGCTTCTTTTATTTCCATATTTTCCCTGGGCTCCTCTGGAGTCAGCTTGATACTTTTCTGCTCTTTTAGATGGAAGGCCCTGCTTCCACAGCTGGCAGGGAGAAAGACGGATGGTGTCTCACTTTTGTGAGATAAAATCTCCCAGCTCCAGAGCTTGTTTCTGAAACTATCATTCACCATGACTTTCTTCTTATTGGCTATCTCATCATTTGACTGATACACATCTAACAGCAGAGAAGCCTTCTGTGAACTTACTGCAGAACCAGGAAAACTCAGAAGTTCCAGGTAATCAGAACATTTCTGAGTCTCACTCTTCTGAGTCTCCTTCACTTGCTGGGGTTTAAGAGGCTGGGGATCACCATCAGCACAGTTGGGTGAGTGCTGATTGTGGCTGGATGAAGGGGGTTTCCCACTGGCCAAAGTCTTCATGGATTGTCTGCTTCCAAAGTCTCCCTTTCGAGAAACACCTGCTGGGAATTTGATAGGTCCTGAAAGAGATGATGCATCAAGATTTTGAAATTTGGCTCGAAGTTCCTTGAAGTTTCTTAATCCTTCCTAGAGCATAAAAGAAAAGAAAGAAGCAGCACCATTAGCTGACTTCACTGTGCTTGCTAAGAGGCTCTAGGTGCTGATGGAATGCCATTGCTTATCTGTTGAGTAGTATCAGTAATGCTACTGTCTATGTGAGGCAAAGTGAAACCAACTATGTGCTCTTTGAAACACTGCAGGTGTGCCTAATTTCTTCACAACATACAAAGAATGCTTATAAGATATATAGCACTAACAATTGCTGATAAACCCCTTGATATAAGCTTTTGGTGGCTCTCTGCTGCCTGTCCAAATAAACCCCTTCATGTGGCATTTAAGAACGAAAGTTGTGGAATTATTATCTCAGCCATAGATCGACATGTGTGTGTGTGCTTAGTAACTCAGTTATGTCTGACTCTGTGACCTCATGGACTGTAGCCCTCCAGGCTCTTCTGCCCATGGGATTTTCCTGGCAAAAATACTGGAGTAGATTGCCATTTTCTCCTCCAGGGGGTCTTCTCAACCCAGGGATTGAACCCACATCTCTGGCATCTCCTGCATTGGCAGATGGATTCTTTACCACCACTTAACCCTGATGCTGGGAGAGATTGAAGGTGGGAGGAGAAGGAGATGACAGAGGATGAGATGGTTGGATGGCATCACCGACTCAATGGACATGAGTTTGAGTAAGCTCCAGGAGTTGGTGATGGGCGGGACGCCTGGTGTGCTGCAGTCCATGGGGTCTCAAAGAGTCAGACATGACTGAGCAACTGAACTGAATTGAACTGAAACCAAAAGGATAATTGACAAGTTTCTAGAAACTTTATACTCTCTACCATCCTGCTCATGTGTTCCTGCTCCCCCAATGCATCCCCCCATCTACTTGTCAACTGCTTTCTTGCAACAGTAATGCCCACCTTCTCCACAAAATTTGCCCTGTGGCTGACAGGTAGGCTAACTCCTTCCCTGGCTCCATGTTGCCTGGCTATTGAGCTTAACATCATAGGGTGGAGACAAGAGCAATCTTTGGAACCTGGCAGGTACATGTTCCATTTCTGAATCCACTCTTTATCATCTAGGCAAATACTTTGGAAAATTGGTATCATCAGTGAAGTCTCATCATAAAAATAACTTGCAAGCAGTAGAAGGATGAGGGCTGCCATATGTAAAGAGTCCATCACAGTGCCTGGCACATAGTAAAGAAAAGCTTCTTAAAAGGGACGAGATGATGCTCTTGTATTTTTGACTCTCCTTGGGAGATTGTGTTCTACTTTAAATTCCACCCAAATTCAGTGAATGAAAATGGTGGTAGTAACAGCAGGCCAACCCTTGGAGCAGAGGAAGGGACACGCACAGGATCATACAGTAAGTTGGTGGTCTGTGTAGGTGGGATTGGGCTCGAGGCCTGTGCGGTGCTCTTCCCAGTCCCCTCCTCTCCCTCACTAAATTTACTTTTGTAAATGCATTTTGTCATTTTCTGTCTTCAGAGGAGGTGGTGGGTGGATAGAGCATAGGAGGACATCTAATGGAGCCATTTCCAAAGTAAGAGCCACCAACTTCTTCCGCTCATATTAAGGGTCTTAATTTTAGGTATACAGACAATCTCCATGCAGGTAACTTTGGATTTTGCCTGCTGAAGGAATTACTGTTGGGTGACCTTTTCTCACTGTGTTTACAGTTGACTCACACCTGCCCTCTGAAGGTTTAGGAAGGGAGGAATATTGAACAGGAAGTATGAAGCAGGTGTCTGGAAACATGCTCTTCCCTCTTTCTTCAACCCTCCCTCCATCCCCTTCCTTCTCTTCCTCCTCTCTCTCTCTCTCACTCACACACACATACATACCCCTACACACACATTTATAGCTTTCTTCACAAACTTCCAAGGGTTAATTTCTGATATTTCAACCAGCAGTCGAGTTGATTCCATTGACCTTCCTCTCTCCTTATGTGGTAGCAGCCAGCACTGGGCATGGAACCAGGAGATCCGAGTATGATGCTCAGCTTTGCCATTCTCCAGTCATGTGCCTTGGACAATTTACTTCACTTTTCTGAGACTTAAGCTCCTCACTATAAAATGGGGACATCCTACTAACAGTTCAGGGTTGTTGCAAGGCTCACATGACATGACAGATGCATATACCTCAGTGGTTAATATTTTTTAAATTGTGGTAAAATAAGAGTTGGTGATGAACAGGAAGGCCTAGCGTGCTGTGATTCATGGGGTCGCAAAGAGTCAGACACGACTGAGCGGCTGAACTGAACACTTAACTTTAAATTTACCATTATAGGGGCGGTCCCAAGATGGCGGAGGAATAGGACGTGGAGACCACTTTCTCCCTCACAATTTCATCAAAAGAACATTTCAACGCTGAGTAAATTCCACAAAACAACTTCTGAATGCTGGCAGAGGACATCAGACACCCAGAAAAGCAGATCATTGGCTTCAAAAACAGGTAGGAAAAAATATAAAAGACGAAAAATGAGACAAAGGAGGTAGGGAGGGAGCTCCGTCCCGGGAAGGGAATCCCATCACGGGAAGAGACTCGTAAGAAGAGAGGTTTCCAAACACCAGGAAACATTCTCGCTGCCGAGTCTGGGGCAAGCCTTGGAAGCACAGAGGGCAACATAACAGGATGGAAAAATAAATAACTAAAACCAACAGATTACGAGCCCAACAGTAACTCCCCCAGCGGAAAAGCAGCGCAGACGCCTGCATCCGCCACTAACAAGTTGGGGGCTGGGCAGGGAGAGGCGGGAAGCTCGGACTGCAGTGCTTGGTAAGAACCGGGCCGCGGGAGGCGCGGGCTGCAAAGACTCGGGCTGGAACGCCCGCCCC